>NGKJ01000017.1:45023-55352 GCA_002162495.1 Myriosclerotinia curreyana
GCTTATATATCTTAGTCATCAGAGATAGCTAGCGCATTTGATTAACTAAAGACCTCTAATGTCACATTCCAATTTCATCCCAAAAACAACCACGTTGACACTCACATGATGATAATCAGGCAAAGATTTACCCTTCTACTCTGTTTTGCAGTTCTTGCACTTCTCAACTTTGCAAATGCGAGTACCGGTGATAAATTGCCTGAATTTAAACATTGTGTTGAGGTATGAATTCCCAGGAGCTTTCGGCTGGTTTGTTTACGATTATACTAATTAAGAGCTAGGTTTGTCAACAAGAGAATTGTGACAATGGAGCTGGAGGTGCTACGAAGATTCGTATGTCAATTCTAAACCTTCTCTTGTGTGTGCGAAAATATTCACAAAAATGATATAGCACTCCTCCATAGACTTCTCTTCTGGAATTGCCCCGCCGAATGCGATTATACCTGCCAACATATAATCACCAACTCGCGCGTCGAGTCCGGCCAACCGATCGTCCAATTCCACGGAAAATGGCCGTTCTATCGATTTCTCGGCATGCAAGAACCCTTCTCCGTCTTCTTCTCCCTCCTCAACTTCCTGGCGCACCAAAATGGACTTGCGAAGATAACGGCTCAGATCCCCGAAAGTTATAGCATGCGGAAATACTATGTCATGCTATCGTATGCGGGAATGATCAGCTGGGTCGCCAGTATGGTGTTTCATACGAGGGATTTTGCGCTGACGGAACAATTGGATTATTTTGCCGCGGGCGGAAGTGTCTTGTATGGCATGTATTACACGCCAATTCGAATCTTCCGTATGGATCGTGGTGGGAAACGCATGTCCTCTATATTACGCGCCTGGACTCTTCTCTGTATACTCTTTTACATCGCACACGTCGTATATCTGAAGTGGTGGGATTGGGATTACACATATAATATGGCTGCGAATGTGGTAGTAGGAGTACTGCAAAATTCTCTGTGGAGTTGGTTCTCATTCGAAAAATATAGGAAGAGTAAGAGGGCATGGACAGCATGGCCAGGATTGGTAGTTGCATGGATTTTCTTGGCAATGAGTTTGGAGTTGGTGGATTTTCCACCTTGGTGGGGATGTTTGGATGCGCATAGTTTATGGCATTTGGGGACGGTCGCTCCAACTATGATATTTTATAGGTAAGGGGTTTCGCGATTTCTTGATTGTTGTGATGCAGTGTGGTAGGAGGGTATACCGCTAACTTTTGGTATAGTTTCTTGCTCAAAGATGCGCAAGATGATATTGCTGGGCAGAGATTAAAGGCCTAGATTCTACATAGCAGATGGATAGAGTTAGAAAGATGAGGGAGCTTATGAATCGGGAGATGAGTTGTAATGTTAAATGGTAATCTTGAAATGCATGTGTTCTTCCTCTCATTCATCGCATCCACTGCGCATTACCCGAGTTTTCCCTCGGTTCCTTCCCCTCGATGGTCTCATCACGTATTTCTCTGAAAGACCATATATGAAAGATGAAAGATTAATATATACAACACACACCACTCCTATAGTCCCTTGGTTCATCTATTTCCAACATCTATTTATCTTGGGACTGGTTTAAAAAGATGGCCGATAGCACATATCACATAGCACATAGCACACAGCACACATCACACAGCACATAAGAAATTTTACTTCAAAAGAGATTACTCTATATCTATGCGCTGTCTTCCCTCCCTAGATTTTCGGCATCATACAGTATGGTCATGAAGCTTCACACAATATGCACCTCACCGTTCAAACCGAAAATGTGAGCGTAAAAGCAAGCAAACAAACACAATCACAATGCCATTTACAATCACAATCACCCTGATAATTCAAAACACGCCGTGTACATTGCAAAACATGATGTCAAAAGTTCTTTTATATAAATGAAGCACTATACAAACATCACATAGATAAACAGATAAGACAGGAAAAAAGACCCCATTCCCCTTTCCCATCCATCCATCCATCCATCCATCCAATTCGCCCATTCGATTTCCAATCCGACCAAATCCCAAATCGAAGCCGTTCCAGCTTCCCCGGCAACGCCATCGCATCCGCAACACCAAATTAAAGAAAACAATAATTTTTCTTAAGAAAGGGTTTCTCTCCTTGAACTCGCCAAATGGTATCCTGCTTTTGGGGTATATCTTCCTTCCCTTCCTTGACCCTTTCCTTTCCTTTCCATTCCATTCCATTCCTCCACGCCACTTCCATTCCACATCGCTTCTCCTGCCTCCCCTATATATCATGAGCATTAACAAAAACGACACAGTATCCATGCCATTTAGAAATTATTAATTAAGTGATTGGTATCGTGTCACCAACGACGGGTGACAACGAATCGCAGATATCAACTCCAAAAAGCAAAACATAAAACGAAACCCAATGCTGAAAATGCCAAGTTCCAATCACGGATCCTACTAATGTACAACACCGGTTCTTGTCCAAAGGAACTGATCTACAAATTGGCGGATATGAAAATATTTCGCCAATCGAGGACAGATGTCAATGTCCAAAAAAATAACCCCAAAAGAAGCACAATGCCGTCTTGTCCTTAAACGAGATTCGGCGCCATGAGACCCAAAAACTTAGCTTCGAAGATGGAATTTTTCTTCATCGCCTTTATTTCTCCGAATAGTCAGCTGGAGTGACATTGGAAAATTGATATTGCTTTTGTTTCGTCGTCATTGTTGGAGAACTGCCCACCAAGCCCAGATTTGGAAAATTTGGAAGTCCATCATGCGGAAAAGAGTATTCAGCTGATCCACTCTGGTTCGACAATGAATATAACGGGCTGGCATTGTTGTTGAACTGTGGGGAATCATGGCCATTGCGCGGAATGAGGCCTCCTAGGTTGAAACTGCCAAAAGCAGGTGTTACCGGTTGACTGGCGTACGAGGATTGCGGCATTGATAATTCGGTCGCGAAAGAATCGTGGTTGGGTGTGTAGAGGGGATCATCTGGAATTTCGTAATTCCAGTGTTGATCTGAGTTGCGGTGTTCAGTGCTGCCAGGCCATCCAGATATGGGCGTTGGTAGGAGTCCTAATGAGGCTTGTGGCGTCTCTGGCGGTGTTTGATCGGTTTCCTGACTGGGGTCAATTAAAGTAGGAACACCATGGTACAAATACAAGTCGTCTTCGTTGGATGACGAACTATCCCTCTTCAGTGTCATTGGTCTTTCTCTAGGCGACATGGGAGTCGGCGGTGCCAAACTACTCGTGAGAGATGAACCAGCTGTCAAACTAGGTTGATTCATCATGTGGTAATGCTGTTCCATGAGAGCATTTCCAAAGCCTTGTATATTGATGGGCGACCGTTGCGCCGACTCGAATGCAGGCTTTTGGATGCGACCAGTGAGAACATTTCGATTACCCCCTGCCGAAACGATCCTGCGCATTGGCGAATGTATAGGGCTGGCGACTTGGCGACGGAAACCATCTATATTCGACACGGTCCTTGGTCCCATTGGTGGCCTGTTTCGCATTGTATCGGTCCCCAAGGCAGCCGGTTTGACCTGAACCTTCTTCCGCCTTGCGGCTAAATCTGTTGGTGGTGGTGGGGACTTGAAGAGAGACGAGGCGGGTGGAGGAGATGAGGATGATCCGGCCCCGGGTGACGAAAATTGCCAGCCGACAGACTGACCAAGAGAAGGTGTTGCCTCATTACTGTGGTTTGAGGCTTGGTTGTCGCTGCTTTCCTGTGGCCTAAAAGCAAGAACATCCGTGAAAGACTGATGGATGGCTTGAGATGAAGCAGAGGCTGTCGAGAGCGACCTCGTAGTGTTTGCGGAAAAGGCGCTGAATGCTACTGGTGTATGACCAGATTCATCAGTAACAAATGAATCTAATGTCTCTGGTCCTTGGAAGATATTATTATTAATGAATGTTGATTGGTAATTGAATGAGGCTCCGTTATAGTTAGGGAAGTTCATGTCGGTTGGAAATTGAGCGCGATCGATATCAGATGGCTTTGCCATACCTTGCATATTTGCGAGGTGATGAGGTCCGTTGTGGTGTAAATCATAGCTACCTGAGAATTCTCCATTCTGGGAAGCCGCCTGAGCCGCAGCCACAGTACGTGAAAGGGACTCGAGACTCGCGGTAGTGGGATCTTGGTATTGTGGGTTGTAGGGAGCCGTCGCTGGTGGAGGACCAGTTGTAGAGAATGACATCGAAGATGTCTGTGGCGGTGCCATCTGGTAATCATGATTATAATTGCTTTGAGAGAATTCCGGAGATGAGGGCGCGGAAACGGAGTATCCCAATGCTTCTCGCGCTTGACCAGCCTCATATGCTTCGGTTTTCTTCTCTTGCTTACGTTTGGCTCGACGGTTTTGAAACCAATTCTGTTATTTATCAGTATAGAGACGCTCAATTTCACTTCAATCTGGTTCTTACATTAATTCTCGACAGATCAACACCCATTTCCTCGGCAAAAATACGCTTCGTTTGAGTGGTTGGCTTTGGATTCATCTTGAACTCGCGTTCTAAGATATCAACCTCCTCCTTTCCCAAACGAGGCTTCGTCTCGTTCGTCTTCTGTCCATTGGGGATATTCATCATGTTTGATTGATGTTGTGATAAGGAATATCCATGGATAAGATGCTGATGATCGCTATAAGATCCCGATGTCATGAGGGAAATCAAATGATCATGGCTGGGAGGTTGTGAGTAGTCCTGGAAGGTGGGTTGAATGTACTCCATCGCTTGGTTCGAACTTTAATCCGGGAAGTGTAAGTTTTTGGAGTCACAAATCGTCGGACCGACGGCAAATCGTTATCGGAATCAATCAATCTTCTTGCGAGGACCGAAATTCATATAAATTAAGTACCGATACCGGCGGAGTCCTTGGATATGTCGTCAATGACTGTGTGAGTACAAATGTGTATGACGCGTTGATATAAGAAACGACTGTTGACCACTTCTGAAGACAAAAAGAATGTAGTCCGGATTTGAAGTGATATGAGCAGCGATAATATTAAGGTATATTAGAAAGATTGAAATTGGACGAAGAGAAGAATTGAAGGATATTCGCAGCCGCTCGTTTCGACTTTGGTTTCAGTGATTGAATGATGAGGGCGCGTATATATTATAGATTTCTGGTTGAACGAGTCCTAAAGTTTACCACCTGCAGAAGAGGAATCGAGAATTCCAATATCGTAAAGCAGGAAACTCGAGGCAAGGAAAGAAGGGGTAGACTGTAAATATGGTCAGTCAACTGGAACGAAGGAGAAAGAAAAGTGTTGTGTTAATAAAAAAGATCGAAGGAAGTTGATGTAGGTAGGGGGAAGCTAACAGGGTACTAACTAGAATTTAGTACTCCGTATGTTGGCGGCAGATTCGGATCTGTGGCTGTATTTGACTGGTACCTGGGCGTTTATGCTAAAAACTGTCGAAACTCTCTCTCTCTCTCTCTCTCTCTCTCTCTCACTCTCTCTATATCTCTCTTTTTCCCTAGTACACGCAGATAAAAATGTACAGTTGTGGAAAGGACAAAGAATATATATCACAATGCAGACAAGCAAGTGGGATTTAAACGGACGAGGGAGTGTAAGTGTAAGAGTGAGCGGGAGTGGTGGAAGAAGGAGCAGCGCGCGCAAGTCAAGGAAAGGGAAAGGAAGAAAGGTGTGGTGGTTGTATTCGAAGTAGGTGGTAGTAAAAGTAAGTAAGATGTGGATGAAGGTGGGTATGGATGTGTAGGTAGATGATTTAGGTTGCTAGTTACTAAAATGTATAATTTATGTCCTGGTGTGGTGTAGTGTGAGTGGATATGGATTTGTGCTCACTGCTGCTCGTTCTTTGGTGTGTGTAGGTATGTATGTATATATGTATGTACGGGGTTTCTCTTGATGAAGCGATCTCATTCATAATCTTGTTGGTACAGCAAGCCTACAAGCCTACAAGCCTACAAGGCCTAAAAGCCTAAAAGCCTACAAAAAGCCTGTGCTCTTTTAAACAAGGGGCACGATTGTGATCCCTCGCTGTTTTTGCAATTTAATGTTAACCTTGACCTTGGGTCCTTGACTCCTTGACTCCTTGACTTGACCCTACCAGATCACAATCATTGGTGTGGCTTGGCTCTCTTTTCCTTTCCATTATTATTATTATTATTATTATTATTTCTCTTGCTCGCTCTTCTTTGATATCCATGAAATACGAATCCTTGGAATGATTCCTTGGGGGCCTGAGATACAGCGTGTGGATATGTACCCCTTCATTGCCTCGTTTAATTGATTTGCCTATGTAGGATATGTAGGATAAGGCCTACCAACCGAATATTTTTATCTTTTTTTATTTTACTTTAATTCACATATCCTTTGTAGCTCTACTACTTGACCCTCACTTTCCCCTGAATCAAGCTCATATTGATTCATTCCTTGATATCATGGTGATGATGATGATTGACTCACTCTGAAGTTTCGTATTTACTTACTTTTTCTACATTTGTATACTCTGTAAGTATGGGATTATCTATTTCAAACATATCCGTGTCTTCCCCATACCCCCAACTGTACTGTGCATGGAAATAGGCATCTAATATGATCCGTACAGAGACCGAAAGCGAAAGAGAGCACTGTATTCGAGGCGAGATCAACACCTGACTCCGAACCGATCAAGTTTTTCCTAGTCATAAATTGGCCCGAACATGATATCCAGTTGGAAGGGTCTCCGTCCCATCATTGTGGATGATGAATCTTGTCGTAAGCAATAAGTAAGATCTTAATCAATGTTATTATTTTTAATTCTTGACATAACTTTGCTATTTCTTTTGTTCTGCGATCTCATCCTTAGTGGCTAATAAGATAAGTCCTTCTCGCTTCTATTTCATCGCACCTGCAGAAAGCCGGGTCGGATCACACCAATTCAGGTACCAACAAGGTTTGCTACTGTAGCTCTAAAAGCAACTGACTTTCACGCACAATCTCCCCTCGGCACCTACCTAACTAGGCCTCTCTGATCTTCAACTAGACCCTAGTAAGTAATCATTCGCATAGTAGGCAAAGCCTTACCCACCCTCTTTCAACACCCATGCTCTGAGCAACAATACAGTTCTCAGGATACGTCTCCGCACCTGGGAAAAAAGCAATTCAGATGACCCTTTTTGCCCAATCTTCTCGATCAAACTGGGGGTTTGAGCAGACCGATCCTATTGCCACTTCTAAAATTGTCATTCAATTTCCTACTTAAGCTCTTTGAGCCTGGTTCGAAAAGCTTGAAATAGCTTGGCCCAGCAGCTCGGAGAGGAGGCCGAGTTCCTAGAGCCGGCTTTTGTTATTAAGAAATTAAAGATGCTTGAAAATCTTAAGAGGTAACCCTTAAATGATTGGTGTTCATGATCGGATGAGATTTCATGCAAGAACTAAAAATTCAACTCAATTTTATTTTCCCCATTAACTTCCCCACGTAAATTTACTATAATGATGAACCATGCAACTAGTAGTATTAGAAGATCTAACTCTCAGGTAAAAGAGATGGGACAATAATTAGATCGTGGTTGATTGACGAATATGACATCATGCCATCTAGATATTGTGCTGATCATCCGTAAGCTATCATCTCATTTCTACCAATCTCTCCAACCAAAAAAAAATCCCCAGAAATTGGTGCCAGCCTACCCACTGCCAAATCTGCTTTCCGTTCGATAAAAGATGGTTCCTGAGCGTCAACGCATAAAGTTAAAAGCAGCGTGAAAGTTGTTTCTTTTGCACTGCCTTAACGGACCAGCCATAACGACCCATGAAGATGGCATACAAGGAAGGTTGCACGGCGAGAGCTATTTTCGGTCTCCACCAAGGTATGCTTGGTTGTGCATATGCAAGCCAACAGACAGACACACGCTGCTGAAAATGTGCAGGAGACTTGGAGATTTTGTGCTGTTAGTGAAAAGTTCTCAGCGTAGCATTAAGAGCTTCATCTGAAAGAAAGATACGAAGCATAGTTTAGTTTAGTATAGTTTAGTTTCTAGCTGGCTATGTTGTATAAAAGCGATTTGTTAGAACCAGTAGTAGTATGTGCAGTAGTCTACCTGTAAGCGATTCAACAACTGAACATGACGGCCGTTATGTCAATTCCAATTCGTACGGGGAAGAGCGATACTCAACGAACACCACACTGAACCCAACCACCCCCCTCATCGCGGGACAGAAGCACGAACAATCAAACTAAATTTTAAAACCCGAACCCGGAGAAAACGACACACCAAAAAGGAACGGAAGACCTCTAAAACTAACACGAAGACACTTTCCTTTGCATCTCCTCGATAAGACATAACCAATGGGACGTGTTCCCAGCAAACTCCCACCCATTTATCCCCAGTCACGCAAATCGCGACTCTCGTCTTCGGATAAAGAAAATCTTTCGCTTCCGCTGCGCCGCATTTCAACGGGAACTATTCTGAACATCCTCGAATGCCACGAGCGACCAGCACCAGAGTGGGTGCCAGTTTTGGTACTAGTATGGATCGGGGTATATATAGTAGAATAGCATAATCCTATTTGCTTAAATAGGAGTGTATAATTTAGTGGTAGTAGCCTTTCCAATTCGAGTTTAACTCCATTTTCTGTGCCCGCAGTAAGTCCCAAGAATTACCCTGAATCTTTAAAGGGGGCACGATGATTCCAGCCTCGACAATTTCCAAATCATCGTCATGTGGCAATTCAGCTGGACCCCAAAAGTCGCGTAGAAAAGCCGGATTGGGACATGGGTAGGAAACGTCAATTGGTATGATCGTAACGTGGATGATATACTTTTGACCTTTGTTACTACGTTGATTTCCTTAGCGATGATACTGTACGCTGTCTTCTTGTGATGGGGGTTCTAGTCTGCATCTTTTACTTACTTTTTTTCCAGGTTGCGACCGACAATTGGACGATAGGATCTACCAATCCAGGTTCGCGATTGGCATGCCCTTTCTTCGGACAATTTCAAGTAAGCATAACGTTTCCCTTCGCATTGCAGTTGCAGAGCCGGGTACGGTACAGTACTTGTGATTTTCAAAAGCTAACTCGTATATCAACGTTGCTGCCGCACGTAGGCTTGTTGTTCAATCTCCTCTCTTGATCTTTACTCGCTGGCTCTTTCGTCATGGTTCACACACGATCTTTTTTTTTTTCGACTTTCGGGCTTTGTGCTGGCGCGCGCGATGAACTTTTATGCAAGTAGGTAAGGGGTACAGTCGTATCCCTAAATAAGAATAGTGAAATCCCCAAGAGGGGGAAGCGAGTTGGTGAACTCATATGATGTTGTGACATCCGTTACTCTGACGAGTTTAATTGGTGTATGTACGACTAGGGCTTCGGTCCGCTGTCTAATCCGCAGTTGCCGTAGTCTCCAAAGTATAGTATTTTGTATCACAACTTTATTCTTCTTGAAGTTGAGCATTATTGGCGCCCGGCAAGAATATCAAAGTCTTTTCGAGGATCATTGTCTCTGATGATGCTTGATCCTTGGTTCACGCGTTTTCCTCGTCGAAAATCAATCTACATCTGGCAGGGTGAAGAGTGAAAATCGATTTTATCAAGATTGTTAATTGGGCCATTGTGTGGATTATGGTGGCCCTGTGGACTCTCAACACGGCTCAAAACGGAGCGATGAAGATGTTCCCAGCTGTCTATGGGTTCGTAGGTTCCAAGCTTCATTTCATGATTTTGATGAGGATAAGAGTTGCAAGGATTTATTTCAAATTCATGGGTGCCCAACTGGGCAATGACATACAAACCCTCTCTGCAACTTTGCTTTAAGAATAATAATGAGTGATATGATCTGTATGTTCGCCGACCAAACCTCGTGGTCCAGGGATATCTCAACTGGGGAAGGAAGAAAGGCTATTTCCGTTTTCCGTTTTCCGTAGTTTTTTTTTTCTAAGACATATATTAATCCAAGGGACCAAGAAACAACTAACGCAGACAAGCAGATAATCACCACAGGCTTCACAGCCAGCAAGCTTGATTACCGTATTATGCTAAACGCTTTAACCCCCACGTAGCTTTCGAAGACTTTAGATCTAGACTCTTACTAAAGGGTTACAGATGTGTTTCCTGCAATACCATTAAGAACAATAGTGATACTATTGAAAAGGTAAGCATCGAAAATACTCATCATCCTTCTGTTGCGCGTCTGATCATCTGACTGCGTATTTGCACAATCTTGTAATAATAATAATAATCTCCTCAAAGTTAAGCGTGGGCGGGCCAAAGTGGATTGGGTGGAGACAATTTAAACCCCATGTACTTCATATACTTCAAAAGCCGAGGAGCTGCAGAAGAAGCACAAAATAAGCCTTGAAAAGCCCTTTACACAAACGAGTCTGAGCGGCCACGTGGAAGTTCG
>NGKJ01000017.1:55452-84347 GCA_002162495.1 Myriosclerotinia curreyana
AAGGGGGGAGAACCTTGTGTTTGGTTGTGTTGGGGGACATGCAGGTACAAGCGAAGCGTCGTCCGTACTCAAAATATCGTGGATAGGTAGGATATCATACGGGTAATGCTAATGCTACCTGCGCCTTTCCATATCGTTTGTACTGTTTTTGTATTGCCAATGCCATTACAAGTACATGAAAGTACTTGAAGTATATACTGTTGGTGTGTACCTGGAAAGGTATAGCTATCATCAGCAGATCATCCATGACTTGTCATCGCGCGTAACTATTTGTTTATCGCCGAAATTTCGGGAGTTGGAATTAGAAGCAAGTAATAATGGGGGAGGATCCGGTGTATGGTATAATTACCTAGGTATTGATAGAGAGTAGAGCGAATTGGATGCCGAGTCTTTCAACTAAACCTTGATTCCAACACGAACGGCACAGTTATTCCAACTTGATGGTAAGTAATTGTAAGATCATTACTATATTCGAGAATGTTTCTTGATGGTTGTCATTATTAAAATGTTTTGATTCGTTTACATACCAGCTAGTATCTTGAAATTCCTCGATATTCTACATCCTAGTACTGAGTACTCACTCCCTCACTCATAAAGTATCTGCATGTCGCTTGTACTTGTTGTTATCATGTTGTGTTCCCTATGACTGCCCAAGATTGATCAGAAAAATGGAATTTCATCTACCGAAGATACCGAAGTTACCGAACCTTGAAGGTTTCCATGGGTCTCTCATGCACATCACTCAATTCTCGTAACTTGCAATAATGATGACTGGTGTACGATCTTGGAAAATCATGATCAACATAAGATCAACAGGGCTACTACACAGTGAGCACCCAGGATTAGGATTTACTCTCAGCAGTGACAACACTATTCATGTTGATCTTTGCCTCAGACTGCTTACTTGCATGATGCCGTCGTATTTAATCAACTGCAGAACAACTTTCCTACACTCTGTAGATATCAGCGAAAGGAAGATAAGGAGCAAGAGCCAAGTCAAGGAACCAGTAATGTCATCCAGCCGGGAACTCTCACCTAGGTACTGTAGCCAAAGAAATCTAGACATCCCCCTTTTCCCTTCTTCCTTCCAAGAAGTAGCTGTCCCGTATTCTATGCATGATCCTCATCCTCTTACTTCTCATCGTTTTCATCCTCTTCTTATTCTGCTGCCTATAATACCATTTTATATGTTTCAAGATTGCATTTCCAAATATAAACTTTCCGTTCGCTAGAGAAAACGAGATCGTACCTGTTCCTGTTTACATAAAGTTGATGCAAGCAAGGTATATATATATACTAGATGTAGAAAATGACAGGTCAAAAATCCCATCAGATCCAGATGAGAGCCTCAAAACTTCCAGGTACGCTGTAATTAATACCTACACGCTTATTAGTACACAAGCCACAAGCTATTAATGATTCAGAACTTACGAAGAAAGTTGGGGATTGCTTAAGGCGGCCTGATACCGTACACTGATGATCATGATCACCCTCAGGGTAAAGTTAATTCGAAATTATAATAACATTTTACCGGTATATTGTATTTGAGGCTTGAAGATTGCTTACTATCCTTGTTAATCCAAATGATGCTCAAGATATGGCGTACTTCGTAGATATGGCATAGAATACGGATATGAAATGAAATTAGTCTCACATGACGAAGGCTTGAGAACGCTGTGAGTATTATCCTTCGGGCTGATACACATCTAAATCGGTCACACGATATCGATTCCTTTCTCCAGACAAATTATATTCTTCAACACAATGAAAGATGTGATGGATGATAAATGTCATCTGCGCCGCCAATATCAGAATTCAGTACCGGTAACAATATTTACATTCCCCGCACGGAGAAGTACTCTCACTGTCGGGATCCGAGGTGCATTCTGAATTCTGATTTGTGCTTTTGAATCTTTTTTAAAAGAATTTCTATCTTGGAAAGAAAAGGCGGAGGTACTTCCGTTACCAGTTTGATCCCCTTCCGAGTGGACAAGTGGACACGGCAACCTGCATATTCTGTACATCAGATATCTTCTCTACTTCAGTCATACAACAGTACGAACCCGCGACCCAGTTCCGTAGCCCTGGAAATCTTCACACCTGCTTTGGTGTTGTTCTTGCATAACGGCCTGCCCTTCCATTACATTTTCCCACTTTTATTCGCGACTTCATCTCATATTGGTACAAGTGTATGTTAAACAAAAGGGTGTTGTGTGACGACGCCACCCGCCCGTCCTTCATCATCTTTAGGAATATTCCTTTCTTTGCATGGCGCGATACGAGTCCAACTGGTACGTATGCGTAGACTGATGCCGACGGAATGGTAAATGAATGAGATGGGGCGTTTTCAGTGTCCCTTGTTCGGGTTTTGGAGAACTTTCTCTCTGGAATCCGGAGGTTACTTTCCTGTACCATGGGTGGGCACCAGTGTCTCACTGTTGTTGCCGTGACGCATGTTATCGAAATATAACGGACGGCATATCATAACACACGAAGCTTACTGTGGCTTCACAGTAGGCTTTTATCCCATTTATTTTCCGGGTCGTCTATATAATGTTAAGTCAGCAGTACGTACGTCACCAGGGATCTAATTTCAAGAGAACTCAACGAAGGGTATCTTTTCCTTACTATTAAATTTCTCGTGAGGAATGGAATGATTGACTTGCCAAGCTGAGCGCCCCTGGATCATTCGCGTACGGGCGATGTTCGAGGGAGCGATACCTTGCGTTTATCGGGGCAAGGGATAATTGGTTTATCGAGAAGCTCAGTTCGGAGAATGAAAGGTTTGAAAATGGAAATTACATCATCTTGTATGTCTAGATAATGTCAATTTCAGTTGTAACTGGTATTTCGTAAAGGAATGAATCTGGGATAATTTAACATAACCTGACTTGATGCCAAGATCTGGAGCAACTTTCGAGAACCATCTTGAATCCCAGGCTATGACCATAATTTCATGAGATGTCGCTCGTGAGGATCCATATCATCGGCGGTCTGTGGCTCTGCTTGTTTTCATAGGCCGAATTCCGAGACAAACGCTTTCAATGTCCAAGAAGTTATGAATGCTTAAATGCAGCTCAATTTTCTATACCCATTGAATGTCCCAAGTAGGTTGGATTTTCCGTATGGACTGAATCTTCCAAATGCTTTCAACAATCAAGAACTCCTTATTGTCGAACATCTGCTCAGACTGTTGAAAGTTCAAGGAGCTGAGGGGCATCACACATTTTATATATTTCATCGTTTTGGATCTACATTTTCATCCATTGCCTTTAGTTTTTTTTTAGAGCACATCTGCAGTGGTCACTGGTCTCGTGTATTCCACTTGAGAAAGCTATCGACGCGAAACTTGAAGTCAAAATTGTGGTATTTAGTGCCGCATCGGTTGTAGTAGTCTGAAATTCTGCAGCGGTGGAAGGTCGAAATCTTGGTTTGAATCGCAGTTCAATGAAATCTTTAAAATGGGAACTAAAAGCAATAAGTGAATGGAGTTAGTGAACCTAATTCGAATAGGGGTCACATCGCGTCACCTGAAAACAATATATTCTAAGATCTGGCAACGAGAAGTCTTCTTACCCTATCTGAAAGTAAATGGGAAGCCGGTATTCTAAGGACAGACTTGTTCTCGGAATGAAACTTGAGGCGCCTCAAGACCCGAATAACACTGCTTTGTCACCAAAGCTTCTCTTTTGGTCATTATGCCATTATGGCAAGAATGAAAGTACTAGTTGGTATCGAATCATTGGTCCATTAGTTGAAACAGATGAAAATAAATCAACGATTTGAGCAGTACTATAATGATCATAGTCTTGATGTTGATGTACTGGCTACAGCTCTGGAGACTAAAATATTCTTACGAGCTCTTTTTAGCCAGTATCCATATTACAAAGCCGCGAAAATTGAGGCGGAAAGAAGATGAGCCTCAAGATTCCTCGTTGTCAGGAAGAAATGCGATACGGGGGAGACAGGGAACATTACGAAGATTCTTCATCTTGGTACCATTTCAGAAGGAGTGAAGTGAGAAATAACTGGAAGTTCATGCAATGAGAGTTTTGGAGAGGGTAATTAAGAAGAGTGTGGGATAGAGAACGAAGTGGAAGACCAGTCAGATGGCGGATATTTGTGGGACATGGGACATGATCCGAACATCCAGCAGCCAGCTCTGAGATGGGAGTATTCTCGAAAACCAGCAAAGGTTTCTTAGAATGGATCATAGTATCTAGTGCTGAGAATCGCTAAGTTCCTCCACACCGAACGGGACAAACTTATTCGGAGGTAAATTAAAAGCATTTCGATGGCAAAAAGTAAATACCCCTTCCCTTCTTGCGATGAAGCAGATTATCCTCGGGCATATACATATAAGATCCAAATCTCATCTTGCAAGCTGCAAGATCACTACAAACTAATCTACATGCAAGTGGCATCAGAGGAAATGGTTTGCCAGGACAGAATTTCTTTGAAATTGACCAAATTGATCAGAAGCCAGGAACACCGCATCGTTAATAAATCATGGTGCTCAAGTCTATCAATGGAACTCGAGTTGGATTGAGATATAACTTATCCGGATGTTCAGACTTACAATAAGTGCTTTATGGGCAGAGTCAATAGTTACAACGAGAATCTCATGACCTTTTCGAGTCGTCATCCTTTACCTCTCCGGTATCATAGCTTGAGATCAATCCAATCACTCTTGATGATCTCATAGCTAAGATAATATAGAGACTTCAGTGACTCCTCTTGCCTGACTCATAAAGTAGACATCAAGTCTCAAACTTTGTCATTGTCGATCTTCCAAATCCACCAATAAGATAACCAAGCACTGTCCAAAACCTCTTTATCATTATCACCCAGCTAGCTCTCTTGCAACCACACCATACTCGTCTGAGACGACTGTAATATATCCTGACAAAAGCACGGAGAACTTCCCTTCAGGTTCGAGTTTGCTAAAATACAAGAATTATCTATCCCTTCGCGTCGCCGTAGTATTCTCCTTTCTGACAACTTACTTCAATCCTAACCTACATGTGATCTACCTTTTATACTAAAATATTCACTTTGCTTACTCATATAAGTTCGAAGTTTGAGCCTTGAAGTCATTAATGGGAACTATAAGTATCTTAAATTAATCTGATATTGTAATACCAATCTTATTTGGAAGTCACTTCAGATATTGGTAGGCTAAGGAGTTTTTGTGGGTGGATTGTGATGGCATATCCTATCTCACTCAACCTGTTGATATCCTCTCTTCAAGATTTACCGGAAAGTTCATCTCGTCAATTATTGTCAGTCTTAGAATAATATCTTCGCTATCGAATGTGTATGTATCGCCATCATCGATTCCCCTTGTTACCTCTCACGAGTCAAAATCTAGAGAAATTCACCTTGAAAAATTCCCCCAAGTAACGAACCCGAAGAAGGATTTGTTTTGATAGAAGATGCACTGTTAGCATAATTGATCATATATTTTCATTTTACCTCAATCACTGGTATCTGTTTCGCTGTGGAAGCTTGTGTCAACATATCTGTCTGAACCCTTTCCATATTTATATTAATTTAATAAGTATCAGATAATAATTATTACATTGACTGATATAACCAATAGTATCCAATAGTCCGGGTTGTTGTTCAACATTGAGAGGTTTTGGATTCTAGAAATCGTTTCAATATTTATAACCTTCAAAGATTGAAAGATTTTCGAAGATTAAAAGGTTACATTTGGTCTTCAGTCCGGAGTATTGGACACTCTGCACATGAATTAAACCTCACATGGAACCCATTTCCAGTGAACCAACAATAATAATCCTCCCTTCTTATAGATACCCACTAACTTCTTTCCTTTCGAACCAAATCATAGTTTCTCAATCATCATAATGATGAATCCAAGGATTTTGGAATCTAGTGGACCTTGAAGTCAGAATGCTGCTTCGCACCTTTCATCGATTTCACTGCATCATTTTTATATAATTGGAAAAGGGTCTTGACTTTCGTCGATCATAGACTTTTGTTGTCGAAATGTTACTAGACACAGGGAGAATATTCAGTTATCATCGTTTCCATAATCGAATACAACCATCCCAGAATGATGAAATCACATGTGTAAATTTTTCAAGTCGAATCTCACGGGGTTTCCGCAGCATGACTACCCCAAATTGCGACACCTGGAACTCTCTTCATTAACTCAATATTTTATGTAAAGTCCAAAATTTGGGTTAATCGTCGAGTATTTATACTTTGAGGGATCGAAGAAACTACATCCCCTCGTGATTGAAACATCCCTCGATCAATCGTGCACCATCAAAAACCCATCCTCCATCCTTTCCACCCTCTCCAGCCTCATTATGCACCCGGCTTCTCTCACTCCAGCTTCGTGGTAGATGAGGGAGCCGGTGTGGTAGCCGTAGTCGCTTCGAATATCGACTCCATCCCCTTCAAGAACCTCAGGAACGCCAAGAGAAGGCGATAAAGCAGCTTCGATATTCTCCCTTCTCCACCATCAAGAACTAGAACTCGTCTTGGATTGCTGCTACTTTTGGCCCAAGAGAGAATCCCGCTGGATGAATAGATCATTTTGATTCCTCCAAACATGTATCTTCAAATCTCGACCATTCATTATTTGAATTGAACCTTAATAGCATCATCGTTTGTAAGAATAACACAGCGATCTTCTCTAACACCGCGCCTAAATAAAAAATTAGCGACAATTCCATAAAACCCCCTTTTTTTTAACGAACTTGAACTTACATCATCTTTAGCTCCACCTTGAAACTCACCAATCGTAAAAGGTGTCGGGACTGTAATTTGCTTGAGTTAAACCCCAAGTCTTCGGGAATCTACAACTCGGTCGAATGTATGAATCGCCAAAGTCACAACGCATATAAAGATGCACCTCCCCACTCCCTGATGCAAAGTTTCCGGTATCCAAAAATATATTCCCCGCTTATAATATGCTTGTATTGAATTCACTCCATCCAGTAGGTATAAAAGACCCTATATTACCTATTCGATCATTAACTTCGAAAATATTATACAACTTTGAATCTCTATAAATTACTCCGTATATTGTTAACGCCTTAAAAGTAGCTTCAAAGATATCGATATCGTTATTATCTTTAAGCTGTGCCGTCGAATCCTAAAATCTTTCCCCCGAATCTCTGATAGCAGGAATGCGGGAGATGCATTTAAATAGATTGCTTTTCCATAAAAGTGCAGGATGAAGGTTCCTTGAAGTAGTTTCAAACTATACATTTGTTTTTCTGTCTCAAACTCTTTGTTCCAACCAGGCTTCTGCTTTTTCAAAATGACAGTTGATGGTAAAAACCATTTAGGAAAAGTAGCTTTCAGCGATTTAATCGATAAATCGGATCAATTCGGTCAGAAGTTGTTACATGCACCTGAAGCATCTCCCTCCAATATAGAAATGCAGAAGAAATCGAATCATCCCCTGCAACTACCCCTCCTGAGTATCGCTAACACGCCTTCCTACGATACCAAAATTACAGAATTATCCTGCTTTAGCAATTAAAATATACTATAACTAGGATTGAGATTATATACCAAAATCTTAACTTATAAAATAAGTTTAATACTTTATAAATATCTTTTTTTATTTGAATTTTTATAGATTATTAATCTGAAGATTGGTTTTATAGTGGCAGTATTCGCAAGGACATATTCAATTTTGTTGAGTTGTTCGGCACTTATGTTGGTGTTGTGGATTGATTCTCCATGTAAGAGGTCCCCGGTTCAATCCTTGGCAACGCCCAGTTTTTGATTTCTGCATTTTATTTTATTTTATTTTTGGAGTGGAGAAGAGTAAGAGAGAGACAGGTCACGGTGGATGTAACGCAGGAACAATAATAGCATGTTATGGTTGCATCCCAAAGACTTAGCTAAGCTTTAAATAGACAAGAAAGTAGAATTGTCAAGCTTGTTCATCTCAACTTCATCACACATGTTCATTCGAATCATTCCAATACCGGCAATGTCAAACGCAAGCCAGCCATACGAGATTACAAGAGAATACCGATGAAAAGTAAAAGAGTCCAACAGTCGTTCTTTAAACCATCTCATCAACTCCCCGAGTTGTCAAACACACCCGGATAAATTTTGAAATCTCCCACCCACTTGTAATTCGAGAAAGTGCCCAAAGCATCAGGAGCAGCAACCTCAATCGACTCAGCAGTCACAACGGCACCAGCTAAAGTACTAATATCAATCTCATCACCACCTTTCTGAGCTTTCCACTCTAGATTGGCAGTCAAGTAGTTGATAATAGTATCTTCATTAAGATCCGCAAGAGCACCCTCATCATGTTTCTTGAGAAGAGCATCGGTAAGATGCACATTACTTGAAGCAATAACATCGTTGGGCGCCATGGATTGAGTACCAAGAGTAGCATGCATACCAACGAATGCGGCATCGTTGGCCCAAGCATCGGGTTTAGCATTGCTCTTTCCGAGGAATACTCCCACACTGTATGTGCCATTGAGAGCTGTCCATGGTAAATCAATTTTCACAAGATAGTCGCGAGGAAGTGAAGAAGTGGCTGCCTGGCGTTTCTTGAAGCTGGCTGGAGAGCCGGTATATAGGGCGGCGATGTTTTGTTGGAGAGTGGTGTTGTCGGGGTGGTTGATTATTTCGGGGTAGGAATATCCGAGAGCTTCTACGTTGCGAATATCGGCAGAGGAGAAGAAGTTACCATTTGTGTCTTTGTGGAAAGGGGTTAAAGCTTCGTTGGGTTAGTATTCCAAAATTTTGTGAGAGAATTGTAGGTCAAGAGACTTACGCGAGTTTTGGTTTTGGGTCGACCCCCGTTGGATAGTAAATGTACCTGCGGATTGTATTGTTGGTTCAACGTAAGTATCGGGGTAGACAGCTTGCCAGAGGGCGAGGAATCTGTCAATATTTGCATGATGGAACCAGAAGATTGGGTCGAAAGCAGCGACTGGAACGATAGACCTGCGTGTTTTTCATGTTAGCATTACCATGAAAGTCACTCTTCTCACCATGCCGTTAGGGAATCTCAGGATAGAGTATAAAAATGAAGTGAAATGGGGATGGTACTAACATGTGACCATAATAGATGAAGCCTCCTGTCAATGTATGAACGGTATCGTGAATCGATTCTATTGACAAATTAGATCATCATGTCATGCAGATTTAATAGTGTTTGTGCTTACCAATGTTGCCAAATCCGGAACTGCCAGACCCCTTGTTACTGAAATGGTTAAAGGGCTAAAGTTCTTTATTAGCAGCGATTAATTACAGACACATGTGTCAAAACTCTTCCATTTTTGGATTGCAGTCCGGGCCATGGAACACATTTCAAATACTTCGATATTGGCACAAATGAAAACTTTTGTGGCTACTCACTTGCCAATTTGCAAATAACGTCATGATCTGAGTTCTGAAATTCGGTAAATTGGCTTCGAATTGTAGCTCAGCTTGATTATTTTGACTTGTCGCCGTGGCAGCATTTGATGTTGGCCAGCGAAGTGTATTATTCCATATGCTGAATGAAGGGGAGTTCTGTTAAAAGTCAGAAAAAAATCGTCATATGAAGCTTTTTCTTAATTACTAGAAAGTCTTTTGGAATCAAAGGGTGAAAGTTATAGGAATACAATGGATTAGGCACGGTTGCAGTACTACCGTTAGGATATGTGATCGAAGTAGTTGGGTTGCTCAAAACATTAGGAAGAATGGGCCCATTATTGGCAGGATTCGCAGCCCAATCCCAATATGGCAATCTGAGGGTCAGAGATGCTTGGTGATACGCTTCTGAGTTGCTACCGGTGAACTGCTGAGCGATCTGAACGCCGAAGCCATAAATTTGTTGCTCGTGAACAGCAAGATAAGGTCTGTGCCAAGGACCAAAAAGATTGGATCCATGAGTACAGTATCCACTCGTTGCAGCTCCTACAGCTTGAACTCCATCCCAAGGAGTCAAAGGATAACCGTGAATACCTGATATTCATTAGTATGAGGTCTGGTTAGTCGTCAGAGCAATGGCATTAGAACATACCTGCAATTTGGTAGAAGGACAACAAATCGCTCTGATCAGTTCCTTGATATGCTATCATGGCCAACAGAAACAGGTTCCATTGAATAGGATCAGCTGCGAGTGTTCGAATTTCAAGACGGGGCTGTACGTGACCATTTTGAACACCTGTGATGGCAAAGGTGCCTGCTCGAGCCTTCAAGTTCTCAGGTTTGGATAATGGGGAAGCTATGACGGAGCTGAATAGCAATGATAAGGCCCCGAGCTTTTTGATGAGGTTTGGTGCCATATTTAACTTCAACGAACGTATGTCTTAATTCCAAGGATTGTAATTGCAGCAACGTGCTAAAAAAGGTGCTTTGAGATGAGGAACAAAGTAAAGGAGGATGAACCAGAGAAGACAACTACGAGATCAAGATAATCTTTATATTCTCGAGAGACGGCTCAACAGGTGGAGTGCTCGTGAAGCAAACATCGAGTAAACGCCAATCATATGCTGTTGTAGATTGAAGGTCCTCGGAACGTCATTTCTGTGCCTCTGCCAATGCACCTCGTCATGGAGTCAGCCTTTGTTAGTGTCTCGTATATGGGTAAGAACTATATGTAATAGTCTCCGTAAAAGATGAAGATCTAGGAATAGCCATCAAAAGAAGTACTGTAGAATAAAATGTAACATCGATACGATGAACGCATATAGTGGCGGCTAGTTGGCCCCGAACAGCTTCCATGTAATGTTTCCCCAATTCGAGAGATTTTTGGGCAAGTCCTACACAACAAGGGTTTCAACATGCAGATTTAAAATACATCACGAGAAACTGGTCTTGTAATGATTGCCTGTCACAAACCTGCCATGTGGCTTCAACGCTCTAGCTTATACGATCACGACGCTGAAGTCGTCCTAATAATTTTGATTCATTGGCGCATGGTATACCAGTAGACTGGCTAGCAGAGTCTGGGCAAAGCTGATGTCAGGAACGGTGTCAGAATGTGGTAGACGAGCAGTTCCCTCATTCGTATGTTCGCCTTGTTCCCGCAGCTCCCGAGCTGAACGTGTATCGTCCTTCAAATTTATGCATGCCTGGACTGCATTTTGAGGGATTCTCGGTCAAAGAAGAGGGAGTTCTGACTGGAGCATACCCGAAATGAACCTTTCTTGATGTAATTAAATGGCTCATTGGGTGAGACTGCCGAGCTTTAAGGAAAGTTTCTTGACAAATCGGATTGATTGCATCTTGATTTCCACAAAAAATAATTGAAACGGGTAAGGCTAAGCCAATTCGTATGACCGGAATACAAGCCCGTGAAGTCTCGGCATCAGGTAGGTTTTCAATAAGAATCCTAAGAGAACCCTTTCGCGATCGTAGGATTATTGTGATACGATTTCTCTCTTCCCCAAATGACCATTTCTCATTTCATAACTGCGCTGGTCTTTCGGAGGATACCGTTATATTGGAAAAGGAAGCACGAGAATTCTGAACTGACTGGTTGATATATTTCAAGTATGTGTGTGAAGTATGTGTAATACGAAAAATGAATGATTATGTTTTTCGGATTGTCACGGCTTGGTCGGTCGGACAAATCATCAAAATACTCCGATGCTGTCCAACCTACCCATACCCAACCCCTTCATTCTAATTCTAATTCTACCAAACATCCATCCATCCATCCATCCATCCATCCATCCATCTTGTCTTTCTTTTCTTCACTTCACTTCACTTCACACCACGGATACGATACGCATCTATTCAATAGATCATGAAAAGCATGCTGTTGTGTATCCACTCAAGCATCAGACCAGCATATCTCATCAATATTGTGCACCACCACCTCCTGTCGGACAACACCATCGGTGCAAGGTGACCTCGTTTTCGTTATATGCGCAGCAAACTATGCTAAATTAAATGGATTTGGCTTGAGGATATCCAAGTTATCGCACTGTTTGCCACCTTGGATTATTCGACGAGATAGCTTTGCATAGTTTTTTTCTACCCAAGAAAATTACATATGGTACACCGTTTGCTTAACTACATGACGGCTTTGAGGGGGTTATAGGCAACGATATATGGTATATATGGTATGTACAAAGCTTACAAAAGAACTCAGCTATTAAGGATGAAAGTTTTGTCGAAGACTGGGGATCATTGCTTTGAGATATTTGTGTTGTATCAACCATCGTATCCCCATTTATTCTTTAGTTTTTGTCAAGTTATATACCTTTCGACTTGTTAATTTACCAACAAGAACAAGGAATGACATACTACAAGTGAGTATGATCTCCTCAGAAGTTTGCCCCTAATAACAAGTTGATAAGCACTTCATTTTTATGACTACGGCACACTTATGAACAGGCTGTCAAAATAAACCATGATAATACTGCAATGCAAAACAATACATACAACCAACTTGAAAAAGCCTCCAAAATCTCGAGTAAAACTAAGAATTTCTCGAGATTTACACCAAAATAATTTTCTCCGGCTGAAAAGAACCTTTCGGCATTGGGTTATATCTATTATTTGTTGAATTTCCCCTCTGATTACATTCGAACCTCATTCCACCATGTCTCGTTTTTCCGTATGTTGGTTCATTCCAATGCGTATGGCCCCAAATCCAAACATCCCTGTGATCTAACAGAGGCATTGTAGTTTTGATTGAAGAATGATCATACAATTTTCCTTTCACACCATCTATGACATCGCTACCATGGTTGGTCCCAGATGTCCAATCTCTAGGCTTCTTACTAGTCTGCTTAGGATCCGAAGTACCGCTCTTAGAAGGTGGCATATGCGTTATTATCAATATACGAGTTTCAGCCTCCTTGGGATCGTTTCTGATCTTTGCCGTTTCTGCCCTTATCCAGTCACAAGATGCGTTATGTCTTGCAGTTCTCTCTACATCACCCTGACCTTTCGGCTCCTGCCTCGATTTGGCTGCCTTTCCTGCCTTTCCTGCCTTTGCTGTCCATAGAGTACAGCCCAATATCACAATCTTACCTCCCCCTTCCTCAATGACAAAACTGTCATTCTCCATGAATGTCAGTTTACCTTTCATATCCGGATGTCTCGCGAACCCTCTAAGGATACCCAATGCCCCATCCACTGTATTTTGCTGTATTGGCCAGAAGTCCCTATTCCCAGCTACCAGAAAGATGCGCTTGAGTTGTGGCTTTGCGCACATTCTAGCTAAGAATCCCTGGTAAAATTCTGCATGTCTACCATCAGGATGAGCGTATCCTATGTCACCTGCGAGGATCAAATATTCAGCCGTTGGGTTAAAGTCAAAATTGTCATAGAATGTCTGCTCAAGATGTAAATCTGAAACATAATGAAAGGCGATGTTTGGTTTCTTCTTGAGAGGAGGTACGGTAGTCTCAGTTTTTGTCCCCGATACCCCTCCCAAACTCCCGATAAGACTACTAGACCCAGGGATAGTTCCAGGTAATTTTTGAGTCGTTACAGCCGTGGAACTTGGTCCAGCTTGATTCATTGTCGAAGGCGGATAGACGAGAGTGCTCTTAATCATAGGAGTTATCACATCTTTGATTTGGATACCAGAGGTGCCCAAGCCGCTCTTGGTGACTCCAGGTGTTGTAGTAGATTCGTTGAATTTAGCTGTGATTGGAGAGCTCACTGTAGCCGAGAAGGGATTTATGGGCTTTGTAGTTTGAGTTTGATCTGCTGCACTGGTCGATGCTATTGAGGTTAACGTTTTCTGGAGAGTTTCGGTGTAGTCTTTAACGCTCTGCGCGTGCTGAGTTGCTGCTGTCGTTGTTTGAGTTTGAGTTGTTCCTGCGCCAACGGATGTTGTAGATTCAGCCGCAAGTTCTGCCGCCGTTTTTGTTTGGCCCTGGGCTGATGCTCCGGTACTGGAGGATTTCGGCTTGAGCTTGTCATCTTGTCTCTTTTTAAACGTCTTTACTAAGCTACCACCAGCCTCATATATTTGGCGAATATACTGTGCCAAGCCATCGACGGTCCGGAAGTTCGACTCGGGAGGCCTTCCAACAAGGTCTGCATACATTTTTTTGTAAACCCCCAAAGCCTCATCCGATAGATGATATACTTTCTCCTCTGGAGCCGGGAGTTCCGAGGTCAATATTCTTTTTCGAAATTTCATAACTCTTCCACTGTGAAAACTCTCACGGACTTCTTTTGCTAAAAGTTCCAAGGTATAATATTCAGCAGGGTCCGCATTCAACATGATATCTTCAGTGAGATATCTATGAAGATTTATTACCATTGCTATCTCGAGATCCTTATAATCCTTGTAATCCTTGTCTGGTTTCCTGAATTCGGAGACTTTAGCAAGGTGCTCCTCTTCTGTTGGGAGGGATAGAGATGATTCGGTGATCGAGTCACTTGAAAGCATATTGCGCAGTTCTGTTCTCAAATCGTCCTCCCACCAAGTAGCCCACCCAGCTTCAATAAGGTATTTGTATTTCTTCATCAGCTCTGCTAACCTGGAATCCAACGTATCAGGTTCAGATCCAAATCCCGGCTTAGATTTCGGACCTGATGCCTGTTGCGAGGGCAGTATTGTTGCACCCGAACCTGCAGCTGACGAAACTGCTGCTGAAGTTACAGGTGCTGCGGATATCGTTGTCGCTGCTGAAGTCACAGGTGCCGCGGATACCGTTGTCGTTCCTCTACCCGCGCCTCCTCCACCACGTCCTCGCGGTCCACCACCACGTCCTCCAGGTCCCCCAGGTCCATCTCCAAGTCCTAGACCCCACAGACCCCCAGGTACACCACCACGTCCTCCAGGTCCATCTCCGGGTCCTCCAGGTCCATCTCCGGGTCCTCCAGGTCCACCACCACGTCCTCCAGGCTCACCACCACGTCCTCCAGGCTCACCACCACGTCCTCCAGGCTCACCACCACGTCCTCCAGGTCCACCACCACGCCCTCCACGCCCTCCAGGTCCCCCAGGTCCATATCCAGGTCCCCCAGGTCCACCAGATGGATGACCACTCGGGTGTTTAGGAGATTTTTTCTTCGGCTGAGTAGAAGTTTGCGTCGTAGGCGGTGCCAACGAAAGGGGGCGTGGCCTGAGACTTGACCAAGGACGCAGTTGCCTTCTAGCAATCTCCTCTTCATCATCAAAAGGTTTTCCTTTTCCTTTCAACGACCTTGCAATTTCACGACTGCGATTATAATCCAAAATAAATGTCGGCGAATCCCACTTGAATCTTTTGACTCTCTTGGGTCTCCCTTGATTCGCAACATTTTGACTTGCCGCGGGCAAGTCATCCATGCTAACTGCGGGAGTAGGCTCCCAAGGACGCGTCTTGCGCCTCGCAACAGCTACTTGTTTGGGAGGCATGTCGGCGGCTATGGTTCCGATTATGAGTAATATTGCGCTGGTTACGATTATTGAAACGAGTATTCGAATTCCTTGCAGAATGTAAAACTCAATTGTCATTTATTGGGCTGTTGATGGATGAGTACAACATTTTGCTTGTTTTGAGCATGGGACAAGGAATAAATATTTCATGATTTCACGCTCTTTATTGATAGATTTCCTTGAGTTTAATTCTTGACGCCGGAAAGGGAAATAGGGGCTCTTTATTTAATGTTGTGCGAAGCGAATGCAGTATGACGAGATGATGATCTCTCGCGATTCAAGATTCTTTGTTTGAATAGACAAACAACTGACCTTGGAAAGGTGTTTCTCCCATGCCACTAAAACAGTCAAAATTCAGTTAGCCATCAATAAATCGCAATAGCTACGGGTAACGCAATCTTCAATCTTTTGTCCTGTAATTCCTTGTTGAGCCAGAACATCGTCACCCCCAATCATCCTAGTGCTCTGTCAATTACGTTCTCCTCTACCACTCCCAACCTTTGAAATAAAGGAGAGTTGCAAGGCACAATGCGAGCCCAACAAGAAGAAAGATGCACTTAGCAAAAATACAAGAGTTGCTGGACTGGGTTTATGTATACCAGTGTTAAGGTAAAGACTCCAAGATACCATTGCGAAAAATATAATGTTATTTAAAAATATTGTCATCGTGAATATCTTTCGCAACGACCTTCAATTTTACAAGATGTTAGAATTTCTCAGATAGTGATAGTAACAGTGAGTGTGAAAACATTCTTTTGACCGTGAGAAAAAGTTGCATCGAGTCTAGTCTGGAATATTAGATATGTACCCTGAAATTCTACCCATCCGCTCTGTTTATAGCTATCGACTGCCCCATCTAAGTCAAGGCGTTATCATTCAATACATACTCAGGAAACTCAGATAACTCAGTGATCTTACTACTCACGAATATCATATAAATTCATCATTAAACATAAACATAATTGTGATCTCTTCGCCTGGAGGCAAGCAAAACAATTAAATCCTATTCGCATGATGAGGAAATGAATATTCAACGAGGTAAACCATTTAGGAGGAGATGGAGGGCGGTGGTATTGTTGAAGCATACTGATGGATTGGTCAGAGAGAAGGACATATGGAGGAAATGGGAGCTTACTGGCTGGTACGCACCAGGAGGGGAATTTAAAGGGCCTCTTGAGGAGCATTCCCAATGCCATTGAGATAGAGTGTAGATCAAAGCCCATACTTGACCATAATTAGCTCCCTATGCATGCAATTAGGAGCATCCTACTCATTCAAGACTGGCACATATCGATATGCAGTATCCGGCTTTAATTCCTCCCCAACATTTGTAATCAAAAGTGCCGGTAAGAATAACCTAACAGCTGTTTTCGATATATCTTTTGTTGTGGAAGACTCCTTCAACAAATTGAACCTTGACGCAATAACACCATAATTTATTGTCAACAGCACAGTTAAGGAAGCTTGGAGAGCTCACAAGAAGACGGGGAAGATGCCATCTGCGGCGGAATCCGAACCTCTCATATTGATATTTTTGAATTCGGTAAGAAGCAACGGGAGGAAATGTCATGAGATGATGAGCCATGTCATGTTGACAGGGGCGCTAAGAAAAGTTGGAACGGGAACAGGTAAAATTCGTAGACGAAGGTATGAATGCATGCAATTGTCTCTTAAAGATCTGATCCAAGAGTGGAAACAAGCTTTTTAATTAAGATCTTGATGGATTGATCGACGATCCATATATCTCGTCCCATATCGCTTGCAATTGTGGTACATGATGTTGGGATCATATTCGTCTGGTGCAGAAAGCCATTGTTCCCAAGCAATTGAAAACTGCTCGTTTCATTATGAATTGATGAATTACCATCTTGGAGGGTAAGGACGTCGTCGCGATGAAAAAGAGAAACTCAGTGTTAGGGAGCCATCACTATCTGAAGTTAAGCTCACCGGGGGCTGTCCCCCGGTGAGGTCCCGGTGAGGTGAGAAGGATTCGATTGGGTCACCGGGAGGGTCATGCCATTGCGGCCTTCAAAGCCCTTCAAATTCACATCAATATCCATCGAAGGAGCAAGTAAGATCTTTCTTTTGTTATGCAAACATTATATCGAGTACATTCGATACTAAGCTATATATCCAGGTATCCATAGACTATGACAGGTACCTACCTAGTAGTATCTGTAGACTATAGATCACTTTTCCGCACAACGCCGAAACTCCTACAATGCACTCATTCTTGCCTTTCTATACACCTATTCTTTCACTCCCCTCCTCCTATTCTCTAATCCTCATCTCCCCCCTCAAATCATGGCCAAAATCATATTCGACCCCTTATTTCCAACCTCCTTCTCCTTGGCCCCCTTTGCCTTCTTCGAAGCCCCCTTCCCACTAGCTTTCTTCTCTTTCTCCTTTGCCTCAAATTCTTCCCTCTTGGTCTTTTGCTCCACGGTCTCCTCCTTTGCAGCCTTCTCCAATAACTTCTTGTTCTTCGTCAAAACCAACTTGACCTCATCTTTCTTTGCAAAAGATTCACTCTCCAAAAGCGCAACCACCACGAAAGAACTTGAGCCAGTTGCCCATTCAACGATATACTCCTTGATATGTGGGTACAAGATATCCGCAAAGTTCAATGCTGGTACAATCGACACGATGGATTTGGTAGCTGGATCGAAACGACCACCTGCAATCAGAGATCTGACCATTTTTCCACCGGAAGGCGTGCTTGCGATGTGAGAAGGTGGTTCTTCGCTAACGGCGCCTTCTTCGACAGGAGGTTGAATATAAGTTGGGTCTCCGGATACTGCTTCGGCAAGTGCTTCAAGAGCTGCTGATTTATCTCCTTCGGCACCAAAGAGACATTCGGTTATGAATTGACAGCCGAAAGACGTGGCGATGAGTTCTCTGGATGCGGAAGCGATAGCCTTTAAGAGGTAGGGAGAGAGCGCCTTAATTAATTCTTGGCGACGGATTTCGGGATCCTTTTTAGAGGTAGTGGTTCGGATTGTGTCGATTTCGGAGAGAATTTCGAGATCGGAGTTATGACTGGCTGGGAATAGAGATTTTGAGCGACCTTGGAAAAGATAGAGAAGGGTAGTACGTGCGTTGAGGTTGTTAGCAGAAAATACAATATTCTCAGCTTGTTTCTCTTCATCCTTGCTGAGTAATTCTGGGAAAATAGACTTCGCAGTCAAGACAGTATCATCGATGACTTCATATGCGGTGAGAATGACAATGTGTCCGTTTGGATCTCCTGCCATTAGTTGTAATGTATCTTTGTACATCTTAAGGATATGCTTTCGGTCCTTGGCACCTCCATATGCCAGAGCGAGACAAACGACTCTTGCTCCTGACTTAGTGAATGCCAAATTCTTCATCAAATCGCCTTCCTCATCTCCCTTCAACAACTCAATAAAGTCAGTAATCTCCTCAGTACCTTTTTTGGCATTGAGGAAATATTGCAACATAGCATCGTGAAGGAGGGTGAAACCGTTAGTCTTCTTCTGTAGGAGATGATTGATCATTTCTTGTAGGTATCGCATGATAGGTGCTCGCTTTCCAGGTTCGGCAGCCAGAATTTCCGAGAGTTCCCCAGTCAAGAACGTAGAGGTATCTCTCTCCATGACGGCAAATTCAGCACCATACCATTCTCGAAGGATAATGGCCTTCTGTTGCTTGGTAGCAACTCCACGGTAGATGTCATCGAGAATCCATCCAGCTTCGGGGTGCTTGATAAGTCGACGAACATGACCATAGAACTCCGGTACAATGAGATCTCTAATTTCATCATCTCCTTGGACCAACAATTTTCCGATCAAGAATTTGGCGTATCTGCTCTCGGCCAATTGACGATATGTTCCTGCAAGCTCCTTTGCGATCAATCGTTTTTGCTCCGGATTTGAATATTTAACAGCTGTCTGAACAACTCTGACACTGTCATGCTTAAGAACGAAGTCCTTAATTTTGCCAGTGATGAGTTCGAAAAGTTCCTCAACCAATTGTTTTCTCTCATCCTTGGGAACATGCGATTTTCTGCGTAGACGTTCCCAAATTTTCTTCGTACGTGCTAATTGATCTGCTAAAGGTTTTGCTGCTTTTCTCTCATTTGCCAATTGCTTTTGTTTTGCGTGTGCCTCTTTGGATGATTGACCTGCAATGTGTAAGTACGAAGATATAAATGACATTCAAAAGGAGCTTACTGTTCGCGGCAACAGCCTTAATTCTGTCTGGATGTATGCCCTCAACTTCCTTCATTTCAGTATCACTATCCGAACCATCTGCAGAAGCAGATTCCAAAGCTGCACCTCCATCTTCAGAGTCGGAATCCTCTTCACTCTCAGATTCGACCTTCTTCACAGGTTTAACCTTAGTTTTCGTTTCCTTTCCCTTTTTTCCCGAATCAATTATTTTGACCTTTTTATTTTCCTTCCCAATAACATCTTTCGCAGGTGCCGACTTTCTTTTCATACCCGTCACCACAGTCTTCGAAGTTGTTACTGGAGCCATTCTGGTACAATTTGCTGATTTTATTTGCGAGGATGGGTTTGGCTCGCGGATCATTGGGAACTTTTTTTTCTGCCTTTGACAAGATAAAAGATAAACTTTTTCCAATCGGCGCTAGGCCAATCTTGGGGTTAGCATACATTCAACCCACCACCCCACGACGAAAGACTTGTGATTAGAAGGAAAGAATTAAAGCAAGTTTACAAGATGGGAAGAGAAGAACAAGTTGAGGAGAGGGAGGTCCTCGATAGCATTTTCCCCGAGGAAATTCATGGTATGTTTGTTCTGGCGACGAGTTTTAGCTACAGAGTCCTCAATATATGTACCCCCGCATCAAGCTCTCCTAACGCTCTTCACAGATATATCGGAGACCGAATATCGTGTTTCCATTCTACTCGATGTTATAAACGAAGATGGCGATGATTCTGAGCCTCCTACTATGCTTCTTCAAGTTAAATACCCTGAAGAATATCCCGAGGAACCACCAGTATTAGATTTACTCCCAACACCGAATGCGCCTATCCATCCATACTTCAGCGTCGCAGCTGATAAACAAGTACTTCTCGATGGATTAACTGAAACTATCGAGGAGAATATGGGGATGGCTATGATATTTACATTGGTATCTACTTTGAAAGAGAATGCGGAGCAACTTATTGTGCAAAGACAAGAAGCGAAGGAAAAAGAACACGAGCAAAAGATGTTGGCAGTAGAGGCCGAGGAGAATAAGAAGTTTCATGGAGAGCCGGTTACGAGAGAGTCTTTTATGAAGTGGAGAGAGAGTTTCCAAAAGGAAATGGAGGAGATTAAGGTTAAGGAGGAAGCGGAGGAGGAAGCGGCAGAGAAGAAGAAGAATAGGGGGAAGGAAGCTGTTATCGCGCTAACGGGTAGACAACTTTGGGAGAGAGGTATGGCTGGAAAGGTTGAGGAGGATGAGGATTATGACGATGTGCCTGTCGAGGGCGTTGACAAGTTGAAGATTGAGGCATGATTGTTATGGATAAAGATTATTTCCAGTATGGAGTTGCATTGCTGGCGTTGGTTTGGGAAAATCTACAGGGAGATTTCGTTCATGAAAAATATATGAGACGAAGTGAAGCGAGAAAAGGGGGCAGAAGAATGTCCCTCAGTTCACAATTCATATTCAAATACAAATATGTCAATGATCGTCGTCATAAGTGTTTTCATTATCTATCATCGCAGTCATAGTCATTTTTTGCGCTCATCCTATACAAACGCTGTGATATAATTCCATTACACCTCCCGAATTAAAAACTTTTCAATTGATGTACCCATAAAGTCTATCTTCATGACTCGGCCATTTCTTCATCATCATCACTATCCTCTTCCCAACCTTCTCCTTCCTCTTCCACTTCAGCGTTGATAGCCTCCTCTCCCAATTCAGTATTCAAAATCGAAATCAGCTCTTTAGCGTGGGCACCAAGACGTTCATCTTCATAATCTTGTAGCTCAAAGAGTCGAAGACAATTATTCAGCCATTGTTGACTTGAAATCCATGACACTTTCCAGTTCTCTCCATCTCCATTGATTTCTTGTTGTGGTTTCTCACCATTCTTTTGTTTCTCCCCCATAATGTATAATCCCCAACCACCCAAGTACCATACCTCAACACTCTCATCATCCTCACCTACTAAACGTTCTAATACTTCGATAGCCTCTGTATCCATATCCGCCTCCATCAATAATCTTGCCAAACTGACTTTTGTAGGGAAATCCGGGACGACGTCATTCTCAGGAGGTAAATCTTTCCAAATATCTAAACTCCTCTTCAATGCAGCTTGCGCATCTTCCATCCTCGTTTGTGATATCCTGACATTTGCTAATGTTTGCCATGGCTCAGGGTAGTTCGGGGCGACCATGGTAGCTTCTGTAACCAAGACCTCGCACTTTTGTTCCGCATCCTCTTCCCATGATAGATCTGTCATATAAACCTCAACAACTCCACAAATTGCCACTGCCAATTTCCTCCTCTTCTCCTCCAAAGTAACAATTCCTGCCTCGTCCAAATTATTCTTCTCCATCTTCTCCAACAACGCCCCAATCTGTGCCTTCAAACTAAGAGCTCCCTTCTCATACCATCCAACACTATCCTCACCACCCTCCTCACTCAATTGTGCCAACCACAAGAATTTCTCGGCTCCACCTCCATATTCTTCACCCAATTCTCCAATCTCATCTATTCCAGCCGCTTGCATAAAAAACTGTCTCGCCGAATCGATATCTCCCAATTCCACATGAACTTCTCCTAACAAATTTAAGACAGGGAGAGCCTCGACCGCCTGTACATCCACCAATTCTAATGCTTTCTTCGCAAATGGCACAGCACCTTCAATATCGCCTTCTTGTAGACATTTTGTTGCTTGTAGTAGTAAATCCATTGGACTTGCGGGCGGTGAAGAGGCTTTTGTGGATTTTGCGGAAGTTCGATTGAGGGCACTTTTTTCGCGTTTATTGTCTTTCTTATTTCTTGGCTTAGTTTTCGCCATCTGGAGTGTTTAAGAAGTGTTAAAAAAAAGAAGTTGTATGGTTGGAGGGATGATTGATTGATGCATGAAAAAAGTTCTGGAAATGGCAGAATAACTTTTTTTTTCTGACGATAAGCTAGTCGATAACGCTAATCCTCGAGCCTGCCCCGCCATATTCCATCATAGGTGAACTTTTGGGCTAACTTCTAAAACTTAGATTGTCTCATATACTATTCAGTCTGGCGGCACATAACCTGTGTCTCTAAGACTAGCTCGAGGTACAGTCTTCGAGGTAGATAGTACTAGATAGCCGTGATCCTTCGGTTCCCAATTTGCACTCGTTAGACGTCACAAATGCACCCTCTGTGTTATTACATTTTTACATTATTATTATAGCAGCAGCTTTGCGGCATCTTGGGATTCATGTACGACCCCTACCATTATATTTCTATGATTGATGCCCAGGCAATTGCAAGTACCAGTGCAACATAGTATTACAGATGTGAACCGAACGCTCCAAGTATTTCATATCTCCTGAAAGTTCATCAACATCAAACACTTTAGCGAACCTCTTCAAGCTCGACCTTTGGAGTGGCATTGTCGGGTTTAGGAATATTTCCAAGCTCTTCACCCGTGCCACTCTGGCCGCGCTTCCTTCCTGGCATATGGAAAGATGGGAGTGCCTCGTCACCAAATTTTGAAAAGAAACCCTTCTTCTTGATCTGTTTTGTGGAATCATTGGCGCCATCATTCAACCCTACATCTTCGAACCCTTCTTCTGCCGTAGGTGGCTGTCTATCGAATCGTCTGTCGCCAATGGCAGATCGTTGCATTCGAGGTAGTCTTGCGGAATCAAGACTTTGTCGTCCGCCATATCCATCGATGGGACTTATAGGTGATTTAGCTGAGATATCCTTTTCCAAAGTCAGAGGACGTTCTTGAATGATATGCGAGGTACAAACTTACAAATGATCTTCTATATGAATCGAACGATTCTCTTGAGATTGGAAAAGGATCAATTTCATCATTTGAAGTCGTTCTAGTATTGATTGAGGATACAGAAAGATTGCCCCTGCTGCGAGGCCAGAAGCTTTTCTTTTCGGGTGGAGAAGGCTTTGAAAGTGTCAGATACATTTGCAGGTTGTGAGTTTTCCCATACTTACAGGTAGATACACGCCGCTATCATTCACAACTATCCAATTACCCCATTAGCCAAGTATTCACTCGATTCCGGCACCTCCGATTTCACCCAAACAAAAGTCTCATACCACTCATTTTATATTCGGCAGGCTCTTCACTCTTTACCGTTTTGATACTCATTGAAGATGCTCTAGATGCCTGTGTAGATACTCGTTCGAAGGAAGGGCGTGGAGAAGCATTCTGATCGCCTTGAGGTGGCTCTAAACCAGTCTGAATGTCCGGTCTCTTTGCAAATGGATTTCGTAGAATGGGCATATTGAATATTGAATATTGTATATTGTATATTTGATATTGAGAGTGAAGCAATTACGAGATATAAATCAATTGTCTTTCCAACTTCTAAGGCGTAAAACAAAATGGGTTTAAAATATTCGAACTATTCTAGGACTGAATTTCAAGAATAAGGAACTGGCTGACGTTTCTTCGTCTCTTCGTTACAATAATTTGGATGATGGGTTATTTAGAACGTTTTTTTCCTAAGCCACTCGGACTCTCAGTTCCCCGTTTTCTGGGCTGATCACGAGAGAGGAGAGAGGATCATTGGATTGTTGGCTGAACCGAGGTCGATCATTTCAAGGTTATTATCAATAATGAATAATACCATACTCAAAAATCTTGAGCTCTGTTGTAGATAGATGATGGAGATTTTGTATTTATCTTGAGATTTTATCGCAATACGACGAGGACGATATGTGTAAGTCATATAAGATTACCTACTCGGCCCCTATCTATACTCAACCAATCCTCTGGAGTGAGCCCAACTTCAACGGGACGCAGGATTCATTAGAGAAGATACGAATAGATATTATAAAATACGATTGTCCTACCTCTTGATGTTATTCTCGACTCAGGAACATATACATCTTGAGTCCTGAACAGCTGAAACAATAATATACGACTTTTCAAGAGTTATAATCGTGATTCCCCCTTGCTTTTCGTGTTGATCCGTGCAGTCGGAATGAATATCTTTGGGAGCTGAGCTCAGCTGTTATGGTGCTACAAATAGTCGAGTAAATATGATGAAATTGTAAGATTGCAAGGCGTTGAGATGGTGAAGGGGGCTGAGAGAGATTCGACCCACGCAAAGGTTGAGCACCATGGTTGTTCTGACTTCTTTCCTTCTCGAAGTTCTATTCTGGTGTCCCGTTTTGTAGGTATTTTGATAAGTTGAGGGGACTCCGAGTCCCATAATTCTCCGAATCCTTCCCGAGCACCCATAAAATCCTTTGACGTGGCACAATTCTCCTCCAGGTTCATCCTTTTCATTATAACATCTTGAGGGTAATATTGACCACTTGACAAGCGGTTGAGGCTTCTTAACCGTCAGCCCCGCTTGAATCAAGAAAATGAAAGGGGGGTTTCAAATATGGGGACGATTGATATGCAAAACCTAATGCCTTAAGCTTATCCCCTTATCCCCCTCAAATTCTCTTTTCCATATTCCGTCGAAGGTGTTGCTGATCACCAACATGGACATATATTTCGCGGATCATAACTTCGTAGCACGACTTCGAACTGGAAACCCTTGTATGCAAATCCTTGTGTAACTTGTGTTTCTGTGCCACTTGTTTCCTGTGCCACTTGACTGCAGAAGCAAAGTTGACCGAAAACGTGTCTAGTCCTTAACTGATATTGCCTAAAGGGCGAAATCTTTCCAACGACGACCTCTGATTGATGAACTTATGGTCCAACTGCTGCATGGCATGCATCTTGACACAAAGAAGCAAACGGAATCTCAGCCAACCCGATTTCATGCACACTTTCAATATGCATGGCGTTATCCACCCATGAATGAAGTTTTCTTTTTTGTTGTTGGAGAGCTCCAACCAAGACTATATAAATGGCTCAATATATAATATGAACATGATGGTATTCCATGTATCAGGATCCAGGATCCATGGAATCTCGTATATGCTTTCCAAATGTATGTTATATTAGAAAAAGTCTTCTGATCCGCTCTCCGAGAACCAAGGGCTTCTCGAATTCTCATTCATTCTCGTAGACCTTCGTTCAAATAAATAGTTTGATTGTTTCCTGACATCTGGAGTTGTACTGCAAAGTGCTTTTCGAGGGTCTCTTCGGAAGAATCTTCTACCATTCAAAAAGTGTTCATGGTACGGCATGCATGATTGTAGTATGTACTACAAATCTCCGAATGCCTTAACATTTGCTGTGTGTATCAAGAAAACCACGTTCATTCAAAGTCAAAGAGGGTGTTACAATCTGCAGGTTTCCGAAAAGCCAACACACAAGGACGGATTTATATGCTGGGAAGCTTTTTTTGTGTTCTTCTTCTCCCAAGTGAAAGAAAAGAGAATATTCAACATTCAAAATTCACTTTTCTGAACCGACTGTTCTAAAACGAATATCTTCATTTTGGGTTATTACATCAACCATCATCTACCATCTACCATCCATCAATCATCAATCATCAACCACATCATCAATCAACCACATGCAAATTATTTATCTTGGTCAACGTGGGTATACATACCTGACCCTGAATATATTCACTTCATTCGATCAACGTTCGTTTCCATATCAAACATTGAAGAGAAAGAAGGCTTAGCAACGAACGAAAGTACTCTCGAAAATTTGATTTGAAGAACGATTCGAAAATAACTCTCATACCTCCAGCAAGAGATATTTTTAGAAAGTTCAACAACTGAGCAAGTTTCTTTTTTTTGGGTGGAAATTATTCTTTCCTAAAAAAAAAAAAAGACAATATCTTGTAGGAGAGCGACTTCCAAATCTGGCGACAGTAAATTCGCGGACAAAGGAAATACTCTCCGTCACCTCTCCCTCCCCCATATTCTTCATTTCATTAGGGACTACAACATCTACCTTCTACACAGGCTTTTCAGAGTCTGTAAAGGCTACCTACTTGTAGGAGGCATTTACTTTCTATCAAACATCGACAAGTGCGTTTAAAAGCACGATTTACAATTTCTCTACCGAATTGGGATACACTTGAGAATCGATATTCGACATGGCGATATCATTCTTCAACTCTTGGCAGTTGTGGGAGAAGATGACATTTGTAAGCTCTTTTCACATACGTCTGCAAGTAATAAACTAATCCATATTAGGTTTTGGGATGCGCTATTGTAGCAGTTTTTTGCGCGGGTTATATCAAATTATTATGGACAAACAGAATAGTCGCGAGGCAGGAAATCATAGACGAGGAGAAGCGCATCAGGATTCAAGAACTGCGACGAAGTGGACAATATGTCGAAGCAAAGAAAGATTTTGATATCCCATTCGGAGTTCGAGCCATTCAGAGTGGTATTCAAGTGGATGGAATCTGGATTTCTGGGACCAATACTCCTGTCCCGAGCATCAACCTCCAACGTCATTCATCATACGAACCTTCCTCTCCAGATTCGACCACCAACGCACACGTATCTCAAGACGCTTACAATCATCCAACACCACCCAAAAACGGTCAACCAAACTTCCGGTATAGCGAATCTGCGCTACAACCAAGCCAGCGCAGTGTTAGTGACGATGATACTATTACCTCCGATACTCGTAGCTCATCCCGTCAACAAGCAACCTATAAGCCAACAAGATCATCGCAGTTACGTTTTGGAACAGTTGGAGAACATCAATATGATGAAGAGACACTTGGCCATCTCGAAGGAAACGCCCAAAGTGGTAGAGTGTATACTCATAGACCCCGTGGAGGTCGTCACGAATCGAACTCGTCAATTTCTGATGCCGCTGCCGCGGCTGATAATGAACGCTCATCTGGAACATCTGATGAGTCTGATGAAACATTTTCTCGTGTTAAACACCCACAACCTGAACGTCCCTTTAATTATCCTACCCGAACTCCTTCTCCAGATGTTTTGAAGCCTGCATTTCCTTCCTTTGCTCATCAGCCAACAACCAAGGGCAAGGGCCAATATTCGTCAATTCCTCTATTCCCTGAGGATGAGGAAACGAACCCATTTGTATCACCTCATCTAAGTCTTACAAATAAAACATTCAGCTCCAATATTCAACAACCATTTGATGATCAGCGATATACGGACAACACAGTTGAGTCGCGGGCACCTCTTTTGAAATCTCCCTCTCCATCTTCTCAGTTCGTACCTGGAGAACTTCATCAGAACAAGTTAGTCAGGAAAGTCAATTCTGGCTTTGAAATATTACCAGCAGGCACATTCGGTACTCAAACACCTGTAGATTTGAAGGGAAAAGGCGTCAACCGTCACGAGAGTTGGATCCAAAACAACTCGGAGCAAAGCAAGCCACCACCACAACCAAACAAGTTACAGAAAAAGACAAGATTTTCTATAGCCTCGATGAAATCTAGGGGTACAATGGAGTAGTGGAACGAACAGGTAGTCTACGATTGATGAATGAACGATATATTTAGCGATGGAGTAATGGGTGGGTAGAGCAATTGAGGCATTATTGGCGTTATATGTTACGGAGATGGTGTCGCGTCGAATTTGATTGGTCAGTATTAGAGCATTTTCAATATCTCATAGCTAAGGGGCATTGGTGTCTGAGGGGGGTTGGGGTTAATTTGCTTTGAGGGAAGGAGAATTTGGAAAGAAAAAGTAATCATATCGCCTAAGTGTTGTAGCTCAACGAATAACGAAGAGATGTAAAATAATACATGAGACTTATTTATCTACAAAATACGAACATGGAGTTCAGGTGTAGTTGGAATCACCTAATAATCCTTCATGCCAAGTGGCTTGCTAGTTGTTTTCTGATCATTCAATGCAAGCTCTCGTCTCATTATCTCATTGATGAATGTCGAGACGTGTTTCTGATTATTCGGTGAATATGATTGCGGTGGGAAGTCTGAGTTCATATTACATTCCTCTCGAGGGATTTTAAAGTTGACACCAACACTCACCAGTTTTCTTGATGAATCCCTCAAGCGAGCCTAGAGCTCTACATACGGTGTGCAAACAGTATTGTGGGTAGATCCTTCATCTCGTGAAAGATTATCCACAGGAGATCGCTGGCAAGGTATGCGTTGATTTTTAAGCTTACTTCGTCTATTGTAACTTATATTTCAAATTTTTAACGAGGGATGCAGGGCTGTGGTGACTCGGCTACTTGGTCTTGATGGGCATGATCCGCATGTGTATGCGCTTGCATTTTGGGCCACGTTAATGTAATGGACGATGGTTGTGGGTTATAGGAATAGAGAGAAGAACGCGATGGTGGTAGGTGAAGGGCAGGGTGTAATGAGGTTGTGGGAGCGGATGGTAGCGAGATGGGTGAGGGGAAGCCTTAGAGTGGCTTGATCATATATATAAGTACATTCATCCATCCATCCACCTTGTCTGATCTACGAATGATGATTACTATCTCATGTCTAACTTTTTTAAGTTGGAAATGGATATTTG
>NGKJ01000017.1:90645-115351 GCA_002162495.1 Myriosclerotinia curreyana
GAGGGGGGTTTTGAAGGGGGGGAAGGAGGACGGTGGGGTTAAGAGGAGAGTGGTTACGTTGGCGGATATTAGGAGGGGGTATCAGGAGGAATTGGATCGCGTGGCTGCGATTGAAAATGGGAGGTTTAGTTTGGGTGGAGGTGGGGGGGAGATGATGGAGATGTGAGGACTGTGAAGTCCATGATGACAGAAACGAAAGCAGAAAAGGAATAAAGGTGTAATTTATGCAAGTGATCGAGCGAGCAAAGCAACCGGCGTTGATAATCGGATGGTTTTTTTTATTTGGCAGGCATTTTGATGGATCATGATGACATCTTTTTAAAGTACGGTTTGCTATCTTTTAGGGCAATGCTGTTAGGATAGAAAATTACTCTACATGAAATGAAATGATTTAAATACTAACATGACGTGGTCAATTTTATTTGTTTAAATGAGCGTGGATCGATTGTAGTATATTTTTCTTTTGTCTAGTCACCTACCTCGCTGGCTGGCTGTAATGTGGGTTCGGTTGGGTTGGATGTGAATGCAATATATTGAAGACGAGGAAGATGGTGGTGAGGTAGGGGATTACCCTTATTTAATTGTTGGTTGGAACTTGGAAGTGATTTTTTTGATGTCCTTGGGGATTGGATTGGAATGGAATGGAATGGAATTGAAGATTCGAGGTTTGATGAAGGAGATGAAGGAGATGAAAAAATCCACCTTTGAAGAATGGTATTTTATGAATGTGAAGATATATTTTTAAGCTTGAGTGAGGGAGGTTTAAATGTTCGATTTCATTCCGGCTGATGGAATGATGGGTTTGTATACTCGAGTAAGTGTTTCTGGACTGCTTCGTACGATACAGGAGTACAGTACACAGTGCACAACTACACACGCACATGAGATCAATGGAAATGCGAGTTTGAACTTTTAATATCTTTATTCGTAACATGCATGCGCGATCTCCCATTCTACGAGCACTTTCCGCCGTTACTCCTGGGAGAAAAAGCTACCGCGAGCAAGCAAAAGGGAACCACCATGTGAAACTAACCATCTCACAGTCTCCCCGAGACTCGTATTGTACATGCATGAAAATGTCATCAGCGTGAAACTTATCTTGCCCTTCAAGTAAGTGAATCCTCATATCTTAGTATCTTTACTGAACTGGTTCTTTGCTCCGAATGATCAATTGATGGATCCTCCCCCAATATGTAAATGCCCCTAAACATGCACGCACCAAGGAAAAAAGAAAGGAAAAGAAAAAGGAAAACGGGATGTTGGTATCAACGGAGTAGAAACGGAAATTAGGCTGAATTCGAGAGGATGAGATGGTTTATTGAGCAGAGATTCGTTTCTGGGCCGCGGGACTAGGAGCAGAGTGTGCACCAGCAATCTTGGTTTGTTGGCCGAGGGCTAAGGCATCTTCTGGTTGTTGACGGTAGAGAACGATTTCGGATTGCTTGAAATAACGTCGGGCATCTATGAAAGTTGTTAGTCAAGTTATAACAGAATAGGGGAGAGAACTTACCCTCGTCAATGAGAACTAAACTCAAATAGTAACGAGTGGAGTATTTTTTGTTGACCTCGCGGAAAGTAGGAGTCAAATCAAAGCCACCCAGGAAAAGTCTAATTGGAATAGTCTCTCCTCTTGATGGTGAACCATCCATAATCTCAAATCGTACCAATGTTTCGCTCTCGTTATACTGATTGGGGGGTGTTCCAGTAGTCTCGCGTCGAATAATAGACAATTCCATATGTTTAATCTTGAGACGAACCAGCAAGAAATAAATGCGGCCAACAATAACATCTTTGAGGTGGTATTTCGATTTCGAGTATTCAAATTCGATATGCAAGCAATCTTCAATACCGACATCCATTTTAATAGAACTATTCATCTCTGGTGGAATTCTGTAAGAGAAGACCCAAAGGTCCTTTTCGCGGATAACATCGGCCATTCGTCTAGAAACTGTGACCTTGATAAAATATCGCAACTTGACATTGATGCCATTGTACGATTCGTATTGCTTCTCGACATTTTTAAAGTTGAAATCGTAAGCTTGTGGGTGTTGTAAGTCGCCTGGGGCGGCAAGTTCTTGTCCTAATGACAAGAACTCATAGTGATTTCCTCGATCATAAAACATCTCTGTGAATTCTCGAGTTAGTAAATTGAAGCTGAGATATAGATCAGATCAGCTCTGCCCTGAAAGATGCCACTTACCAATCATTCCAATAAATTGCACTTTGATACCTGTGTGCTCTAACCGTTTCCCATCCTTTGGTCTAATAGTGACAGCTCCTCTAACTGATTCGCCGTCTTTGTAAAGTGGTACCCTTTCCTTACTGCTCTTGTTCTTAACCTCGACTGTCTCTCTGCTATCACCATCGTCCAGAACGATATCAATATCGACTGGGGCGGAAAATAGGAACGACATATCTAATCTTCACCGGTCCAGCTGCGCAAGAGTGCTTCAAATCTGGCCTTTTTTAAAAGAAGACCTTCTGCTTCGAAATCAATTCTTTGACCTCCGCCAAACTCAATTCGAATGGGACGCTCCCTTTTTGAATGCTCAGCGAAGAATTGTTCGAGTTCGGGTCCAATTGTAAATTCCGGCTCCTTCTTTTCAGGACTGATTTCGTTAAGATCCAGGACTTCAATATTCCAGAAATGTTGAGGTGGAGCTGCTTGATTGCGGTGACGCTGGTTGTGACCTCCTTCTGGTTGCTTCCTCTGCTTCTCTTGTTTAACTTCAAGCTCGTCGACTAGAGTTCTTCTTACGGATTCACCCTTCTCCTGATAATAAATTTCGTCAACAAGTACGCCGTGGGAGTCGAATATTTGGCTGATCTCTGTGGTTCCTGGTGGTGGCTTGCAGTAAGGATCCAGGCGCTTGAGATTCTGGTAGGTGAGTGGCAGTTGAGGTCCGAGCTCCATCGGGGGATTGTTTCTCCGGCTGCCCTTGAATTCCATCTTGTTGATGGATAATGAGGTTGAAGTTGTTACAACTTTGAATTTTTCCAAACAATAAGCAACTTCACATGTCCTTCTGAAAAAACAAACAAGCTTGATATTCACTCTCTGAAAGTGAGCTGATTCCCTGCGCCACAATTGCTGGACCAGCCACACCCACGATATCATACCTTACAGCAGAGTTGCGACTGAAGATCCAGCTCCAGCTTCAAAATGTCACTTTCTAGCTATGTAAACAGTGAGTTCGCCCTCTTTTGATCCCTCGTTTGATCATCCTTTCTATTTTATTATTTATTTTATTGTCTCTATCTTCGCTACAAACTATGAACACAAGCAAGACTTACAACCACATCCTAACAGCTCCCTAGAGAAAGTTCTGATCTTAACTGCGGATTCGAGAACGCTGGTTGGAACGCTTTTGAGTTGTGATCAACAGACCAATCTGGTATTTACCTTTTCCCCCTCATCATTTTCCCCTCTTCCCGCCCCCAGCTTCCTCGCCCAACCCCTCCTCTCTCAACCCTCTAACAACCCCAGGTCCTATCCCAAACTATCGAGCGCATAATCCGCCCACCGGAAGACCCCGAAGCCTCTAGCGAAGTTCCCCACGGCCTCTACCTAATCCGTGGTGACAATGTGGTTGTAGTTGGATTGGTGGATGAGGAATTGGATGATAGTATTAATTGGGTGGAGGTTAGGGGTGCGGTTATTGGGGGGACGAAACATTCATGATTGTTTGTTTGTGAGTGCATATTCGTGATCGAGGAGCGTTTTTGAACGGAGGAATGGATAAGAGGGGAAATGGAAGAAGGGGAGGATTGAGTTTTGCGGGACTAAGGGCGGAGGGAGAGGATTCAGGATGAAGGGATAAAGGGAAACGCGGATGGGAGATACCAAAATTTGGAATTCACAAAAGTACGGATGAGCGTGCGTGTGCGAGACGGATGTCATGGTACTTATGCTGCATTATTTGGCGTTGGATGGAGTGATATAGAAGGAATTTTATACATCGATCTTCTCGAATTTGAGTTGACTATGGAAGATAGCTCAAGGGATTGCAATGTCAACAAAACTAGATTTCCAGATCACAACATGGTGCCAGTCAGACGTAGCCAGAAGGCTGTTTGGATGCTCAAAGTTGTCAATATCAGAATCTATCGAAATGTTCGAGGCTACTTGAACACAACTTCAAAGACACGAAGGAAGTTTTCAAGTGGCTCAACGTTTTATTTTCCAAAACCAAGCCTCTAATTCCAACGCGGTATCTTTAACCAACGTGACATGTGGTATAATCCAAAAACACCGGGTTATCCAATCCAGGGATTATCCAAAAACTCGTTCCAAAAGATAAGGTCCAAAAGCGGCTTCGCCAGGAGTACTAACAATTCTGTTGACTCTGTTACCCTTATGAACACTGAGCCAGCCACCATTATCTCCAGGTTCATCAGCTGTGACGTCAATATCATTAAGATGAACAACGGTAGCGATGCTTTCCATTGGATCCCTAATACCCACAGCCCCAGGACTCTTGACTTGTGAAACTCCTGCCTTCTTCCTCATTCGTCTATCAACGATATGCATACCTCTAGTCCATTGACCAGAAGTCTCAACTCGAATATCCTCGGGTCCTCTTGGGAAAGTCATCCATGCAGGTGATGCACGTGTTAACATGTACCAGATACAAAGGGGATCATGCAATTCGAGCCCTGGATCTAATGATGTATTTCTTCCAAGAGAGCTCATTTTCTCATAAGTCTTGTGCACAAATACTGATGTCCACTCCGCGAGAGGACTTCCAGCTTTGATTAGAGGGTCTAATCTAGCTTGAAAGTCGGATCTTAGTAACTGATGTGGAGTCGTGATATCCAGGGGAAATAATGTCAAGTTGAGTTGCCTGGAGAGGTTCTTGGGATATGGTGGAAGTGTTGACTTGTTCAAAGGTACAGGAGGCATAGTCGTGATTGGGTTTGGAGATGTGAGAGCGAATACTCTGGCGGTTGCGACTGCATCTGCGTATGTATTGAATTCGGCCACAGGTGTGATATTGCCCTCCACATCGATAGCACCACCCATTACTACAACCTCCTTGACTCTCAAAAATGTTTCAGGGTCTTCCGCAGCAGCCAAAGCAACATTGGTCAAAGGTCCAACACAAACGATGGTAATTGTATCTTTTGGATTTTCTCGGAGCAGGCGAAGCATTTCCTTATGTGCAGGAGCCTGTGAGGCTGTGAATGATGGAGATGGAGAGGCAAGTAGACGGGCTTCGGCAACTTCTTCGGCGGTAGCATTTGCAGCGGGAGGGTCGAAAAGGGTCTTCCAAGTATCGGCGGGGGAAAGATGTGGATGCTATGAGGTATATGTTAGTGGAAGTTCGAGAAATGAAGTTAAATGAAGGGACACAGATATCTTACACTAGTATGAACACCACCTAGACCATCGATACCATCTATTGCCTGGATTAGTTGATATTCAAGGAGTTATTGCTGGAGGTTCCTACGGAAGTAATCCGCCATAAGCATTTCATCCTCAAGTGGGTGATCTGCTCCAATAGCCACAATAGGCTTTGATTTCTTCATTGCATCAAAGCCCTCAAGTTGACCACGCTCTCTTCTCCATTTCAATTCCTGTTCTATAACATGGAATAAAGCTACACAATTCTTTAAACAACTTCATATCTGATCAGTGAAGTGATTGATGAAGGACAAATATTATGGTTTCTGAATATACCTTTGAACTTCGACATTTCCATAGGTTATGGATATCATCATGATATCAAGCTCCTCTGGCTTTGCAGCCAAGGCTAACAGAACGGCCAAAACATCATCGATCCCTTTGAGGTTTCTATTAGCATCATTATCCTTGAAACCGAAAGTGGTGATGATCATACCAGGGTCTGTATCAATAATGACACGATTAAGAGACATTTTGACTTGAGTTGAGGTTCCTTTTTTGTGATATCTCTCGGGTAGGTGACAATGTTGATGGAGAGATAGATTAAAAAGCAAAAGAAAGTAGAGGAGGAGTAAAGAGATATCGGTAGTTCAATAGTCTAGTACTAATATTCTGCTGTTAACGAGGTAGGTAGTGAAGTTAGTCCTACCTACCTACTTAAGTAGGTACTAACTAACAATAAGTACGGAATATAATGTATATTAATAGAGTTTATTAATAGAGTATATAATACCGAATTATGGAATTATAACCCCTTCTCTATATAATGGATAATAAATAGGTAATAAATAATAAATAATAAATAACAAATAATACCTAATAATAGATAATAACTGTAAGAATGATTCACCCCACGTTTATCCACTCACATCAGCAAAAATAGAAAATTATTCATATCGGATTATCTTCATCGGAGGTTCGGATGTAATTGATCCGAAAGTAATTGATCCGGAAGAATAACTTATCCTTATTGGCTCCCCTGTCCTGCATAGGCTTGATTCACCTTACCTACTAGCTAGGGTATCTATCTAGTACTATATTCCAGAAAGGCCACATCTCGACATTTATCACCCAAAACCAAAAAGTCATACAGTTTAGTCCTAGGGTTTAATTTAATAACCACCTTCCTACCTTCCTACCTACCTACCTACCTACCTAGTACTAAGTATCCGTTTGTTCGAGGTCTTCTTACATAGAACACGATACATCTTCACTCACTCACTCTCACTCTCACTCACTCTCATTCTCCCTCTCTCCCTCTCTCTTTCCCATTCAATCCCTTCTTCGCATATTGTCAATCACTGTTGATAATTAATTCAATATTGAATATTGAATCTCTTCCGGTTTCACTTCAATTCGATAAAGGGCCAAAAACTCAATTCATCAATCAATCTTCCCCTGATGTCCCAATAAGCCGACTGACCTCATTTGAAAGCTCGAGCGCTTGATTGCGACACTACTTCAAACCTTCCAAATCTGCGGTTCGTTCATCATGAATAATACGACTCTTATTTCCACTGCAGCCAGCTACCTGACTCTTGCTGCTGTTGTCGGTGGTGTATATTATGTACGGACTCGCTACAACAAATCCAGCAATAAGTCCAAGGTTAAATCTCAACCTGTTGCCAAGCAAGCGAATAAGATTGCTGAAGAACGCAAGGGACCAAAGTCCAAGAAATCTAAAAATGGTGGACTGAGCAGTGGTGAGGACAAAAAGTCTTCTGCCAAAGCCGAAAAGAAGAAGACTCCTGCTCCTCAGAAAATCGAACCCAAGCAAAATACTGCTAAGTCTGTTGTCGTTGACTCTGATGATGATAATGAAGCGGAGATCAACCGCAAGTTCGCTCTTCAATTCGCCAAAACTCAAGCTGGCACTGAATTCTCTGGTAAATCTTCTACAACTGCAAATCGTCAAAAGTCTGTCAAACAATCTCGTGCTCAAGAAAAGCAAGTTAAGGACTCTGGAAATGTCACTGCAGGTGATGCCGATGATGACCAATCTTTCACTGATTCCCCTGAAGTCGGCCCAACTAGCGTTACTTCCCCTGTCGCAAGTGGTATCGAAGATATGCTTGAACCCGCTGCTCCTGGTCCATCCGTCTTGAAAGTCACCGAACCTACCAACCCTAAGCCAGCCAAGAAGGAAAAGGCTAAGGCTGCTCCTCAACCGGTCGAAACAAAGAAGCAAAGACAAAACCGCGCCAAGATTGAAGCTGCTAAACTCGTAAGAGAGCAAGAGGAAAAGGAACGCAAGGTCAAGGAAGAAAATCAACGTCGTACCGCTAGAGAAGCTGAGGGTAGAGCTGCCAAGGATGGCAGTCAATTCATGGCCTCCCAAAAACCTCTCGACTCTGCCTGGACTGCTTCCCCTGCCGCCAATGGATCAAACCCTTCCGCTGTCAACACTGGAAGATTTGATTTGCTTGACACGACCGAAAATACCACCGAAGATAAGTCCAACAATAAGGTGAAAACTGCTGCTTCAGCTGGAAACTTCTCAGAGAGTGAAGTTTTAGGCAGCCAATGGCAAGGATATGGAGATTATGATGAGCGTGTTAAGACCGTTATTGAAGATTCTCGTGAATGGGAACAAGTTTCGAAGAAGAAGAAGGCCAAGAAGGAGAAGAAGGAGGGTGCCGGAACCACTAGCTCAACTGATGAGAAAGAGTACACCATTCCACCAAAGACCGAAAGAAGTGCTCCAGGACAGAAGTGGACCGCGGATCTCACATATGTCAAGGATGACAAAGTTCATGAGGTTCAAAGAGAATTACAGGATTCAGAATGGGAGGTTTCATAATCGCGACGGATATCTCGGCATCAGTTATAGTATCAAGATTAGACTTTTATTCTTGATATTTATCTGTCACCACCAAATTCGATTTTTCCATTATTGTATTCTCGTGGCGTTTGAGCCTTCCTTCACATGTACATGATGATATTCCGAGGGGGGCGGCGAGGGTTACTTTTGACTGCATAGGATCTCAATGACTCTCCAAAAGTCTTTGCATAGGTATCATGGATGGTGGGCACATTGCATAGGTGGATCATCCGCACACGCTTTTTATTGACGTTTCCAAGTTATCTTCAGATTTGATTTCGCAATGGCGTCTACGGTCAAGTTTTCAGATTCGACTCGGATCAAACAACATTCAGATCTGTTTATGTTTGCTTTTTTGCTTTAATCTACTCTACCTACTCTACCTTCAAGATCACGGTCTTGATCATAACAAAATGTATTATCAAAATATTTAAGTTTTTGATGCGGTTACTCAAGTCAGCAGTTCATAGGGGGAAAAATATGATGATGATCTTAATTACTTTTTTAATTCATGAATGACTGGTGAAATATCTGTGAACTGTAATTCCTATTGCATCTATCTAATCATTTGCATCTTCAACAGCATATGAGATGAATTTAGCTTCTTAAAGGGTCATCTTGGTTTACGGTTCGTACCAACATATTCGAGTATATCAAGTTTACATCTGTGCTGCTTGATTTACTTTTGCGGGAGCTTGGAAGGTAATCTTACAGTACTCCACCTCCACATCAAAATGCTTGATTTCATGTCATTACCTATTATATCAACTCACCTCATCATCCAAGCAGTTATCGTCACATTCAATGGTATACTCCTATTGCTTCGAAAGACAAAAAAATCCTTCAAAAATGAAAACGTTCATTCGACGCAGACGGGATACGGGATACGGGCTACGTCAAGCTGATATGCATATGCAAAGCTCAGGGTAGAATGAGTGGCTCGGTGGCTTGGCGTCGCAATGGGTGAGGCTGAATTTGTATGGGCAGTGGGCACTGAGGACTGAGGGTCCCCTCATGGTTGGGGCTGAGGAATAAATACTCAGGCGTGTTAATGTTGTGTAATGTAATGTATTGTAACGTTTTTGCATATATATATATTGCGCTGTTTTCTTGATTTTTTTTTTCGTTTTTGTCGTTTTTTTTTTCCTTTTGACATTGAGCGTGAATGAGGTCTGTCTGTCTGTCTGTCTGGGTTGAATATGAGATGATATTTGGGAGAGGATATTACTTGTTTGTGGGTTGAGTACTTACTACGGATTTTTGGATTTGTTGAAGTTAGGGACGAGGCTGAGAGTGAGCAAAGGGAAAGGGAAAGGGAATGAGAAAGAGAAAGAGAAAGGAAGAAATATGACGGGGTTTGATCAACTCAGTCAAAATGTTTTTGGACTGGTGGCATTAATTGTTTCGGTAATAGCACTTTTGACGACTTGTTTGCAGGTGCTGCAGCAATACTTCTCGAGTGCGGAGGGCTATCGAAGATGTGCGGAGTCGGTGATGGGGCCGTGGAATAAGGGAACGCATCGGAAGCTTAATATGAAGGAATTTCGAGTCGAGGTTGTTTTTGAGACGCCGGTTATATTTATCGCTCCTCCTACCAATACAAGGGGCCCTATCGAGGGCAAGCCTATCCACTACATCAATGGCACAAAAGAATCATATGCAGAGACGAGAGTCTTGGAACCTACAGCCCAAACGCAGAAGAATTTGGAAACAACTCAACGTGTTCATACAGCAGATGATGAACGAGCTTCTTGGGTTACATTGCTGTCGAGTCTTCAGAGGAAGGAGCGAGAATCGCGGAAATGGGATGAGGATATGCGATTTGATAAACCACCAAGAAGTCGAAGTTCGGTTGAGCCCCCAGACTACCAACTCGCTGTGGGCTTGCAGGTCAAAACACGGTCTTGGGATTTCGTTCCCTCTAGTATCACAAAACCATATGCAACCTCTGCCATATGTCATCTGGTTGAGATGATGGCTTTGCTAGGAATGTATTGGAAAGTTTTCGACCAGATTCAATGGAACCTAAGAGCAGAAGGCAACGGGTTCATTCTTACCTCAACTACTGTTCATGGATTAGGGGTTATGGTCTCGTTTTCTGTTACGGGCCGATCGAAGTTTGAGGAGAATCGTGTCATCCCATCTAATCATATCAAAGACTTGTGTTTTGGAACGGTTCCAAACATTTTTGAAGACGATGACTACTTGAAGGAAAACCCAGAGTCTCAGAACGTGACGTTGCAATTCGGGAACTTAGATGATGTTGATGCAACTTTGGAGTCGCTTGGTTGTGCACCCGAAATACTTAAAAGGTATAGGAAAGATCACAAACACATATTCTCGGGTGAGTTCGTCTCTTTCTTCTCCCAAAAGAGATGACTAATTTCTTGAACAGTCTCCTTTGAATTGATTGGTATGCTTGGAAAGGTAGTTCGGCTTCGTGGGAGCAATTTTAGAATGATACCAAATCCTACTCAAGATTTTTGGCTGAAGAAGATTGGCAAAAAGCCTTGCTGGAAAATCACAACATTAATGGAGATATTCCAAACGAAACTTATCAAACTCTCCGAGCGCGAAGGCTACAATGAACAACATCCAATTGCTGCGATTATCAGACAATGGAGAGACATCGAATCTGTCGTCTGTGTAGATGACGAAAAGCCCAGAACCTACCGCCCAGAGTCCATCAATCGAAAACGAATTTCCGAATATAATCTTGGCATCGAAGCCCGAGAAAGGATCCACGATGCCCTCGAAGGCCGAACCAAATACCTACTCGATCCAGAAAAACAACAAAATATCCTCAAGGTGGTCGTGGCCCACATTGATCACGTAACGCGCATCCTCGAGAATCCCAACTCCCCCCTCAATTCCATCGTGGCCGTTCATAAAGAAGAACCGCTGCTCGATTATTACTTTGATCAGATCCTCCCGGAGATTACCACCCGGGATACGGATTCGCGACTTTTGAATCGGCAGGAGAAGGAGGAGAGGCATATCATTTGGGTTTCTTTGATGTTTAGGATGTTGTGTTGGTTCTTGCTGCATGATTGGAATAAAGATGATAGGTGTAATGTTCCCCCGGATTTGAAGGGGAGTAGAATGCCGGTGTTTATTGGTTGATCGGGAGAAATGGATCAACTCAAGTTGGATACAAATGACCGAAAGAGATGAATAATCGGGAAATGTGGAGGATTATGACAGTTCAAAGCTTACTTTGATCTTTTCGCAAGCTTATATCTTGGTGGCGTTGAAAGCATATGATTTTGGATATTTATGGCGCTATTTAGAGGAACATAGTACTCACATCATGTTTGTAAATATACCCCTGGAGCGTAGCGTAGCGTGTGTGCGTGGTATTTGAATATTAAAAGATTTCGATTTCGATTTTTATTGATTTGCCTCGTTCATTTTGAAGATCAAACTCACTTTGTTAACAGTGAAAAGCCGAAAACTGGACACCGATTCCCTATTCAAAAACACCATACCACTCCTTTTCTTCCTTTGCTTGCTTTCCTTCCTCACATCCCCACCTCAATTAACAAAAAACCCATCCTCCTTACTCCCCGCCCTTCCCTTCACCCCCACATCCTCCCCAAAAACCGTCCCCTCAAACCTCGGCGTATCAAACGTGCCCTCGGGATCCCTCCCCTCCCTCAAAATAAACTCTCCCACCTTACTCCTACTCCTCCTCACCTCGTCCAACCAGCCCGTCATCTCCAACGCCACCTTCTGATTCCCCCTCGCCCCCCCTTCAATCGCATACTCCATGACATGATACCTACTCACGCCATTCCTCAACAACATATCAAACGGCGTCGTCGTACTCCCCTCCTCCTTATAACACGCGATGCTCATCCTCTCCAATCCCGGTCGTCCAAACAGGAGTCCCTTGATCTCATTACTATACCCGTGATAATTAAAGTGGATCGGTTTATCCGCGGTAAACAAACGGGTGAATTCATCCTGCGTCAAGCTATGCGGATGTAGGGTTTCGGCCTCGAGGATCATGAGATCGGTAATATTGACGACGCGGACACGCAAGCCGGGGCATTTTTTCCGCAGCAGAGCCGCGGCCGAGACGACTTCGAAGGTGAGCTCGGAGCCGATTCCCACGAGCACGACGTCGGGATCGAGGCCCGAATCCGTGCTGCAGAATTCCCAGATGGAGGCGCCGGCTTGGCAGTGTGCGGTGGCTTCGGTGGGGCTGAGGAAGACGGGTTGTGGTTGCTTGGAGCCGACGGTGAGGTTGATGTAATTTGTGGATTGGAGACAGTGCGAGATGGTGGAGAGGAAGGTGTTGGCGTCGGGAGGGAGGTAGACACGGGCGGCGGTGGGCTTGAGGTTGAGGACGGCGCCGATGAAGGAGGGGTTTTGGTGGGAGAAACCGTTGTGTTCTTGGCGCGTCCAGGTGCTCGTTTCGATGTAGTTGAGCGAGGAGAGGTTGGTGCGGAATCGCGTTTCGCGCGCCATTTTGTTGAATTTGCTGTATTGGATCATCATGGTGTGGATTATACCGAGGAATGACTCGTATGAGGGGAAGATTCCGGTGCGGCCGGTGAGGGTATAGCCTAGGGAGTGAGGGAGTGATTAGTAGAATGGAATAGGGACAGAGTGTGTGTGTGGAGAATTGAAGCTTACCTTGAAGGAAACCTTGACATGTATGTTCACTGAGAATCTCAATGACTCTTCCACCTTGAGCATGTGAGAATTCATCCCATTGGAAATCACGTCCAGTGTGTTTGAAAACTGCATCAAGTTTATTGCTGACCAACTCATCGGGAGAGAATAGACGAAGGGATTTCGGATTGTCGACCAGAGTTTGATCGATAAGATCCCCAATAGCTTTCATACAAGAAACCTCTGTTCCTTTCTCAACACCATACTTCGTCCAGTCTGGTACTTTCAAAGGTTCATGATTCTTATACGTTTCTGGTCTCTGTCCAAGCTTCTTGTGTTCGGGTGGTATGATATTTTTGACGGAATCGATAACATCACCAGATTCTGTGAATAATTTGGAAGGCCCGTATGAAAGAAGCCATTTTTGAAGATCGGCCAGTTGATTTTTATTGGATTTCGCGGCCATGAGAGGAACTTGATGGGCGTGGAATGATCCTTCGACGAATTCTCCATCGACAATCTTTGGTCCACTCCACCCTTTAGGAGTTTTCATGATCAGTACTGGCCACTGTTTTGTATTAGTATAAAAACTCAGGTCTAGGGATGGGGGAGGGATGCTCTTGGTTTCATAATCGGTTTACCAGATCTGGCAGCCTTTTGAATTTTGCGAATTTCATCAAGAGCCCATTGCATACTCGTTGCCATATCACGATCCTAAGATATCATTAGCAAAGATCACTCATACATTTCAGTACCCGGCTTACAATATCTTCCAAATCCTCCACAAATCTACATTGATATCCATATCCCGTGAACAGAGATACCATTTCCTTATCATCCATACAGCCATAAATCGTTCTCTCGGAAATCTTAAATCCATTAACATGAACAATGGGAATCACAGCACCCGATTCAGCCGGATCAATATATTTAGCCGCATGCCATGCCGTCGCCGTAGGACCAGACTCGGCTTCCCCATCACCAACCACACACGCCACGACCAAATCGGGATTATCCATCACCGCCCCAAACGCCACCGAAAGAGCATAACCCAGCTCTCCACCCTCGTGGATCGCACCGGGGACTTCGGCGCTGATGTGAGAAGGAAAGCCGGAGGGGGTACTGAAACCGGTAATGAGATTATGAAGACCTTTTTTATCGTTGGAATATTTGGGGTAGAATTTGCCTAGGCTACCTTCGAGCCATAGCGAAGAGAGAATGGCGGGGGCTCCGTGACCGGGTCCAACAACGTAGATCATATCGAGATCATTCTTTTTGGTCAGGTAATTGAGATGCGCGTAGATTAGGGTGAGACCTGGACATGTTCCCCAGTGTCCCAAAAGTCTGGGCTTGATATCATCGAATGTGAGATCTCTTTCCAAATAGGCATTGTCGGAAAGGAAAATCATGGCTAGGGGTTTTTTAGCTTGGATATCTTGGACATCTCGTTTATTAATGGAGAATTACCGGCAGTGATATAATTGCTTGCTCTACGAAATTCCTCAAGTCCTTTCAAATCATCGTCGGGGATTTGTAACTTCTCTAATTTGACTGATAATTCATTTAGTGAATCGGGTATAAGGGAAGCTAATGCTTGAGGGTTTGGTCTATCAATGACTTCTCCTGGCATTTTTGCGGTTGCCTGTTGATTTTCTGTACTTTGAGGTTGCTATAATTGCCTGTTGTTTCTCGTATAGTTTGAGCTTCCTGTTATTGTGGTTGTGGTTGTAGTTGTACTCGTAGTGTTTTATTTGTTATTTGGTTCGTGATATGATGTCACAGTGGTTAACTTGTACCCTAGGCCTAACCGATAGGTATTCAAGTAGGTAAGTAATTGAAGCTTGAAACACAAACAGAAGAGTGAATTAATGAAAAGAAGAGAAGAGAGAAAATAGAATGTAAAAATCAATTGAAAGATCAAAGTATATGTAAGTAAGTATCTATCTAACTACCCCTCCCTCCCACTACTCCTTAAAACCCAAATCTATAATATCATCTGAACAATCTCGTCTCAATCACTTGATATATAACTTATATGAAGCGAAGGTTCCGACATGATTCAGATATAAGAAAAGAAAGAAATGGATGGCATAACAAATTAACAAAAAGATGTCAGTCAGTGTAATAATAAACGAAATGAGGTTTTAAGGTTCTTGCCCCTGTAATTTACAGGCTGTTACCCCCTGTACCGTCGGATATTTTTAGCAGCTTAAATCCCTGTAATCCCTTTATAATCCCTATAATAACCAATGGATAAGCCCCAATTCTTGGCTTCGATAAAGAATATATGGCGGGGGTATGCAAGGGGGTGCTTCTTTTTGAACGTCATTTGTTTACTTCTTACATGGCATGATTACCGCCGGTGTATGATTGATGGGACGAGAAAGGGTTTGAAGGTTTGAAAAATAGGAAGATTTAAAAAGCTCATGATTTTGTTGATATATTTCAAATACTAACTAACTACCAATACTACTTTTAAAGCCCTCTCTAGGTATTCCTTTCCCTTCCCTACCCTTCCCTTCTCTTCTCTTCTCCTAACTCTCAGCATACAACATACAACATACAACTTACAACTTACAACTATAATCACCATGTCCAAAATAATTCTCTCTATAAACGCAGGTTCCTCTTCCGTAAAGATATCCGTCTTCTCAGCATCTAAAGGCGAATCCCCCAAACAACTCGCAGAATCTCAAATCGATGGTCTCACCTCTGCTCCTCCTACTTTGAAATACATTCGAGATGGAAAAACCATATCGAAAGATAAGAAACTTGAAGAGAAGATATCGGGCCAACAAGATGCATTCCAATACATTCTCGACCTCCTTATTAACGACACAGAGTTCCATCAGATCTCAAAGGTCGAGGATATAGCCATAGCAAGTCATCGAGTAGTTCACGGCGGAGATTACAAAGAAAGTAAAATTATCACAAATGAAACCTATCACCGTCTCGAAACCCTCAGCGATCTTGCCCCTCTCCACAATGCATCCGCACTCTCCATAATATCCCATTGCATCAAGACCCTCCCCACCACGCGCAACATAGCCGTCTTCGACTCCGAATTTCATTCCTCTCTCCCCCCACATATCTCTACCTACCCTATCGATCAAGAAATCGCCAAGAAGAATGGATTAAGAAAATATGGGTTCCATGGAATTTCATATGCATTTATTACAAGAAGTGTGAGCGAGTTTTTGGGGAAAAAGCAAGGAGATATAAATATTATTGCGTTGCATTTGGGTAGTGGAGCGAGTGCGTGCGTGGTGAAGAATGGAAAGAGTTGGGATACTAGTATGGGTTTGACACCTTTGGCGGGATTACCGGGGGCGACGAGGAGTGGGAGTTTGGATCCTAGGTATAACCTCCGTCTCTTTCATTTCCCTATTTTAAACGAGTCTAAGGATGAGGATATCTATAAGGGATTTTGCTAACGAATATACCACACAAAGTTTAGTATTTCATTACGCAACCAACGTGGGGAAACTCTCTCCCTCCTCCACCTCATCCCTGCACATCTCCCGCGCCGAAGAAATCCTCAACAAAGAATCCGGCTGGAAGGCCCTCACCGGAACCACAAACTTTGGCACCATCGCTTCATCCTCCGACCCTGAAATGAAATTAGCCTTTGATATTTTCGTAGATAGGATTCTGTCTTACATAGGCCATTACTACGTATCTCTACGGGGAAATGTCGATGCGTTAGTTTTTGCAGGGGGGATTGGGGAGAAGAGTGAGTTGTTGAGAAAGAGGGTTGTGGAGGAGGTGGGATGTTTGGGATTTGAGATTGATGAGGAGAAGAATGGGAGGGAGATTGAGGGGGTGGTGCAGGATGTTGGGAAAGAGGGAGCGAGGCATAGGACGTTGGTTTGTCGGACGGATGAACAGTTTGAGATGGCTAGGCATTGTGTTGTTGATGATGATCTTTTTGGTTCTTGATTATTCTCTAGAGAATCTCCATCTTTCATTATCAAAGCCGATACACTTTCAAGACCCTCACAAGCATAACTGGAGCCCTACAAATATCCCAATATAAGTTTAGAAGGCTCTTAGTTAGACTCCGAGTGCTGATATGGATTCGGATAGAATGGTAATAATTTCTATGCAAAGAAAGAACCCCGTTTATTCCTCAATAAATGGATGAACCCGAAGAAAGTGAAAGGGGTACTCGCTAAGACTCTTATCAAGTGTCGTGTAAGTAAGATTATTTGATCATTACAATTGTTAAATATACTTCAAAGCCGTCCAGACTACTATATCGTATCTACATTCCAAGGAACATCCGAAGTACTCGAGACCCTTAGGTTAGAAAATTATTGAAGGGAACAAATGAAACAGAATCTCTTCATCCAAAGACTCTCTTTTTGAACGAGGAGGGTTGGGAGATTAGATAAATTTAAGCTTGCGAGTATAAATTGTACAGAGCGGCTGGGGTTTGGCTGATGTTACTAATATAGTAATACCATTTCATGGATGAGCGACCACATCTAAGTTGATGGACTGGGTATTGGGTATTGGGTCTTGGGCTGTGGTGTGGATAATCAATGGGATGAGCTTTGCTGTGCGATAAGATGCAGTGCTTTAGGGGAGAAAGTAGCTACAGTGTGGATTTTGGTGGTAGTAACACGTGGATTTTTAGCAGAAAATGGGGGAAGAGGGGCATTTAGAAGAACGGGGGCTTGGAAATGCAGATATTTTGGGGAGTTTGATAATGGTGAAGTATTGCATTATTGAGTTTTAATTCCTCCCCCCCCTCCCCGCAGCCATCTCGCCTCGTTTCCGAAGTCTGATAAAGCTACGTTTGAAGAATTTAATATAAATGATTTTATGTGTAAATGCAATCTGATTGTTTGGATTTATCCTATATTTTTCATGCTCGTTTTTATGTGGTAACTTATATTACCTATATCTCGTTATGATACTCAAGCTGAGTTAAATAGCACCAAAAAATTGGGGTACGAGTGGAGAGAAATTCTTTCAAATTATATAGATAGACATGCCAGCATTGCTGTTCCTATGGGACTAGATGATAGGCCAACTTTGGTACGTCGCATTGGTGTGAGAACAACAGAGTTGTATCCTTCATCTGCATGTGCAATTTAGAGTCCGCACTAGCAGTCTGAGGAGTGTATGAGGGGAATTTTGGAGGGCTAGGTTGTAAGTCCCGACTTGGAGTAGATCAATCTAATGATAACCGGTCAATCCCCTCCATCTCAGATCCATCTCATCTTCTTTCTCGCTAAACCAATTCATATAATCTGTCTCTTTTTAACTCACGCACCTGTTCATCAGTACCAAACCCGCCCTACCACGCATGTTCGTGTCTTGCTACCTTGGGATTCACTTTCCTCTATCGACTCGCCAAAGCTGTAATGAGAAGTCCTTCAGTTGAGCCTAGAAACTTGTCAGATGATGATCAAGGTTCACCTTACCAGTTTCAAATGAGCTAACACTACGAATTTGAAACAGGCTCTTAGGATCCGAATCATCGCAATAGTCGAAGATGAGGTCATTGGAGTGGAAACAAGCTGTAGAATTCTAAAATGAGCGGATAATGTTTCAAAACGGACCCAGAAAATAATCCCCTCCCATTACGGCGTCTCCCAATCAAGTCTTTCCATGACAACTTTGCGCTACCTAATCCTCCAAAGTCCAAGTCGAGTTTATATTCGGCCACATTAATTTGATCACTCATATCTTTGGACGACTCAAAATTTAGAGGGATTATCTTCTAGTGTTTTCAGAAAGTGAAATAGATATAATCTAGTTCGGGGGAACACCTTATAAAATATGTACCTATGATCACTGGATTCTAGGGCCGCAGAAAGGACTTCGTGGTACCTATGCAGTCAGGTAGCGACGCTTCCTATTCGTGAATTATACTCCTATCAATCCTCCAGCAGCAAATTTGCGGCATCTGACTACACATTGTAAAAATGGGCCTTCAAATTGGGTATATGTATCTTGCACAACCCAAGCTTTGGTTTTATGTCTTCTAGTATACGGATTTTTCAATAGTTATGAGCCTTAGCCTCCGTGTTGACATGTCCGCATTATCATATATCTACCAGAGTTTTTAAAAAGAAGGGGACCGAACTACTCAGCCTCAATGTGCCAGCGAAACTTACTGCCGGATATGATTCAGGCTAATTGGCAAAATTTATCTACATACGCCGCGTCGTCGCTTGTAGGAATTGCTGATCATACATACTGTAGCATGTAACCTTACCTCTTTCGAAGTTTTTGATACATGATCAACATGCAAATACAAGCCACAACATCAAATGGCATGGAGTAAGCAGTAATTCATGCAAACTCTAAAAGATTCTATTCTCCCAGTCTCGATGTACAAAACCCAACATCAAATGCCAAAGTTTGCCAAGCTCTGCTTACGAGTATCGCCGGAGCAGAAAGCAACGCGAGTTTGGAAAAAGAAAACACACACAAAGTCAACCATTCATTACACACAGTAATCCTCTTGCCATTCCGCCCGATCCCTCGTTCTTCCCGGCCCCATTTCCAAAACCCCTCTCATCCGCATTCTGCTCCAGCCCCCAACTTCGCTAACCTCCCAACCCCTGAATCGTCTGCCCTGAAACTTTACGTTCCACGCATGAACCAAAATGCTTATCGTCCGTCGATACTTTGATCCAACGATAATCTTGGTACTGTAGGTTGGAAGAATGGACGAAAGATTGAGTATTATGCAGCGCCCAGGACCCCCCGGTTCCAAAGACGTGAATGCCTCCCTCGACCAGGGAGAAATCTCAAAGAGTCAAAGATGATATTCCTGCTGCGTGAGCTAATGAGCTAATCATGTCGGTGGGTAAGAAGTCGGTAGAATTACTAGCTTGATAAAGTATACCGGGGGATTATAAAAAACACTAAGAGCTGAGAGCAGAGTTCGGCACAAGTTCAACTACCTCAAGCTCGCCCCGTTCATCATTCGTGAACTCGATGGCCCTTCAATCATTTAAGAAAGTGAGTGCAGTACTAATCCTCTCGTGCTATTTCCTCACTTAATCGGTAGGAATGATATCGGAAACCCTTTTTCAATATCATTAAAATAAACTGGTCGAACCTGGAAGGATAGATAGATATGATACCCGTACTCAATCCCGAACTACCAGCCATGGGGAGGGAAACCCCCAACATGCGACTCATATATATCAACAACAAGAATAACAACAACAAAACAATAAGATATAGAAGTCTAGAAGCCTAGTAGAAGGGAGGAGAGAGGAGAGAGGAGAGACATTTATATTTTATATCCACAGCCACAATCAAAAGTTCCAACCACAACAACAAAGTGCTGCGCAAAACGAATGAGAGGCTTCAAGATATATCGTAAAGGCAAAATATTAACCACATATAAACATCAGTATATTTATGAGGTATTGATAAGAAGGAGGTCAGAAATAACTTATAAGATGATTTTCAGCATAGCGAAGCGTAATTAAAGGGAAGTCACTTGGATACGCAGTCAGGTCTCGAGAAAATAAGGCCAGAAATTCGAAGGACGAAAGTATCGCGTGACAGCACCGGCTGGCTGTGTCAAGCCAAGGGAGAAGAAACGGAATGGAAAGAAAAGAAAAGAAAAGTAGTCAAGCGCGAGTTGAAAATTTAATAGAAATGAAAAATAGAAATGAAAAATAAAAATAAAAATAAAAATAAAATTGTGATGGATCGGTATAAATATATATGATAATTAATTATATTCCATCCAGATCCAGCCCCTCCATTTTCTCCCGCGCCAACAACTCCCAAGCGAGCAGGAGGAAATCCATAACCCTGATATCCTCACCACTCCTCACCACATCACACCACACCACACCAGCCATGAATAATATCTAAACCCTAAAATCTTCCACTCAACCCAAACCACCCCGCGAGCTTTCCATGCATCCTTCAAAATTACCCGCAAGACCAATTCGATATTCGATACATTAACTAAGTAGCACGATATCGAACTCGGATTTTACTTTTACAATGTAGATGTTCGATTTAATCATCAAAAACGAACGAATGGTCGGGCCGGGCCGGCACCTGGATTTAGATCTAGATCTAGATCTGATGAATAATTCTCCGCTTGGAGAAGTACTCGTACTCGTACTCGTAGCTATACGTTTTTCCATGCGCAAGAAATTCACCCCATTCGTTCTCCTACTCGTTCTCCTTCTTCTTCCCATTGAGATTTAGATTGAGATTGAGATTGAGATTAAGATCAAGCTTGCGATCCTCTACAACCATCATCCACCCATCATCCACCCAAACTCCACCCAAACCCCATCCACATCCACATCAACATCAACAACCATCCCACTCCCAGTTTCCCGAGCTCCAATAACGATACCGTGAATAACCCCTCATCCCCGCATCCCCGCATCCCCAGTTTCTCTCCACGATTGCGGTTTTCCCCACCATACCCATACCTCCTCTATAAATCTTTCGCCACCGCGGGCCAGACCGGGGGGTTTGATGTTTGATGTTTGATGTTTGTGGATGGGGGATAGGGGATGGGGGTGTTTAGAACTTTAAGTGTAGGGATGACTTGGTGACGTATATATATATATATATACTAGTAGTAGTAGTGGAAAGGTAAAGGTAAAAGTAAACTATAAGCAAAAGCCAGTATATTAGAACACTGAATTTCAACACGAAGCTAGTCCATCAGTCACTCAAATCATCAAGTGAGCAAACCAAAGGGTTTTTTAAGCCAAGAGTTAGAATTGCAGCTACTATCTATGTAACTCGAGTTTGGTGCAGAGGGATTAGTATTACTAATCGTCTTCACTTCATCCATCATCCATCATCCATCATCCATCATCCATTAATCCGGGATGTGGTTATTATTATTTTGTAAAAGTAAATAAATAAATAAAAGAATAAAAGAAGATGGATGAGTAGTATTGTATGTTTATATTCACATATTCATACATCCATCCATACATCCACATCTCAACACCATCCATCCATCCAAAAACGCTCGAAAAGGAGTAACCTTATTCCTATATACAAATGAAATTTGTATCAATCCATCACCTCATATTCACATCCCCATAGCAAAATAACCGACCGACAGCAGCAAAAGAAAATGAATAAACGAAACGAAGGCAAAAATATTTGTAAGAAAAAGCAGTGAGATGCTTCGTGAATCGTGAATCGTTTCATTCCGAGATACAATGATTCAGATGTATGAGGTTATGAGGGGAAAGACCAGCGGCTGCCCAATTACATATGCAAGAAATAATTGATGCAGGTGGATGGGGTTACTACCTAGTGAAGGGTAAGCACTCACTTACCCTTCTTACCTGCCCCTATTCCTATTGCATCTCGATTTATGCAGATCTCATGCATTCATTCATTCATTCTTTCACTCACTTACATCATGATTCCACTTTCAGTTTGAAGACTGTTTTGAAAGTATTTCTTTTTCCATTTTGTTATCTGCTCACCCACCACCTAACCTAGCAACAACCACCAACACTACGTTCCAGCCCATTACTAGTAATCTGGCCAAGCGTACGAACACCCCATTCCTATCCAATCCATTCATCCAAATCCAACAAAAGTCCCAACCCAAACCGACAAAGCATATCATATAGCTGCTCGTCTTGGTATCATGAGTAGAGTGAAAGAACCCCCCCAGTAGACCTAACTCCTATAATTCATTTTCCCCGTTCCATCCCATCCCCTTATTTATCCAGCCTTGGTGTAATTTTCCAATCATTCTCCCCTTCATCAAAAAAGACAATTACTTCCACCCAGTCGAATCCAGTACAATCCAAATCCCAATCAAATCTCCTACCTCCAACACACCAAGTAAAAGTCCACTCCAAACTCGCAAGCTATGCATAAACATCGTGGTGAACTCGTTAAGTCGTGGTATATGCCGAATTGAAACCTCGACCAACCCCTCCACCAAGAAAGAAAGTAAAAGTATTATGTACTTGAAGAAGAGAAAGATAACTTTTGCATCGCCCATCACAATGCCGAAGTAGCCGAAGGTTATTGAAAGGAATGTATAAACATGTACCCCGAAACATCCCGAGGGAAAAATGACACCCACCATTCCTTCGGCATTAATAAATTAACCGACCAACAAAGATATCGGCTCATACACCAAGAAGGGAAACAGCAAAACCGGATGCAGTATTGGATGCATTCCCACTCCACCTTTTTCCTCCATTGATATTCGATAACCAAAGTTTTCAAATACAAAAATCGCCAAAAAGACTCGAGATACGATAAAGTGTGAGCAACCCTTTATGGATTATTCAAAAAAAGTGACATCACCTGCATGTGCTGAAGAGACATGCCAGTGCAGAGACGAAATATCATGACTCTTTCCAGGGTCCACTGATTGGCGACAAGACAAGGATACCAAAAGCAATATCTTGATTGAATTTGAACATGTACTACATGTACTAATTCTTGATTTCTAATTCAATGCTGCTTCAGCCAGTAGTTCTAGACTGTTTGGAACTTTGCTTCTGGTTGGTAGATTATAAGAATCTTGTCCATCAACCGAATGTAATGGTTGCAATGCACCCACGAATGGATTTTGTAGTGATCGATATTCCTGGTCTCGTAAATCGCATCGAGGAACCTCCGATAACATTCGAGGGGGCGTTTTAGGTCTAGGAGATCTAATTCTGCGGCCATTGATTGATGGAGATGCTTTCTTTTGTACTCGCGCAGGCATTGTAAGTAACGACTTTCCATTCAATCTGCCACTCAAGGTAGTAGATCTAGGCTTGTCCTTATAATGAGTGTCAAGATGTTGCTTCATGTTGTCCGCCCGGGTAAATTTCTTCATGCATCCCTCGAAAGTGCATCGCACCATTTTTTCAGCGGTATGAATTTTAGCATGTCGGGATGCATGACCAGAAGTAGTGAAGGTTTTGTTGCATTGATGGGACTCCTGAAATCGACATGCATAACGCTTCACAGCACCTCTTTCAGTAATTCCATGGAATGAATCTTCAGGATAAAAATGTTCTTCGGGGTATTGTTGCATCTTCAATGATTGACCCGTGGCTTTTAGAGTGGATGATGAGCAAGGAGAAACTTGTGCAAACTCCTCTGAAGATTTGCGCTCGTAATGATTGTAATCCTTTCCGTATTGCATTGGAAAAGAATGATTCCTTCCATGAGCGGCAGGTGAGAAAGTGGGTGTAATTGGTGATCGCGCTTCATTTGTAGCATAAGAATCGTAAGAAGCCGAACGTAATAGACCTGGTACAGATGTATTACTTGTAATTGATAGATTTGAATTGGTTCGAACCATATTTGAAGGTCTTGGTGAGTAGTTTCGAGAGTATGTTTGTGGTCCATATGAATCATAGGGAATGACTCGAAGTGGTAATGGTGGTAATTGTGGTGGTTGTGATAGTTGTGATTGTGATTGTAATACAGGAGATGGAGATACCTCCGCTGGCTGTGTATAATTGAGTAGGGAAACTTCGCGACCCGTGGAATCTCTACCCTTTATACTAGGTCTTCTTAACGAAAACATTGTAGAAAGTTGACTGATTGGTGATTGGATTTTAAAACTCGATTTGGTGAATAGTAGAGAATGTAGAGAATTAAAAAAAAAAAAACTTCCACTCTTGATTTAATATGAGTTATTGAAAGTTGAAACTGCTCTATCGAATGTTGATGTTTGAATTTTGATTATTGATATGATGAAGGAGGCGAAGCGAGGCAGTGGTGGTGGTGGTAGGTAATAGGTGGTGGGTGGGATGATAGATATATATCAAAGTGAAATTGAAAACTCAAGAATTCTCAATAACAGAAAGTTTTGTTAATGAGAAAAGAGATATTCGAAAGTTGGAGTGGTAGAAATCTGATGAAGGAGG
>NGKJ01000017.1:120008-136040 GCA_002162495.1 Myriosclerotinia curreyana
AGAGAGAGAGAGAGAGGGAGAGAGAGAGAGGTATTAACCGGTATCTGTACCGGTACCGATAACTGGTCGGGATATTGTATTGTATATTTTGAGATTCTTCAGATGATGCTACATATAGATGACAAAAGAATAATGGGAGAAGTGATGAGGTTGGTTTGAATACATATATTTATCTTAGACTTGAATTTTCATATGATAAATAATTAAAAGTTACTACGGTTACTTCCTAAATCATCTATCTAGTACTACTATCTATTCTATCTACTAGTAATAACTCCCCCATTCTACCCATCAAACAAATTTCCCTCCCGTCCGTATATAATATTTTTATGACCCATGGTCCATTATTCAATCGACTTGTTCCCTACCTACTCAACAACCCAAAACCCAAAACCCAAAACCTCAAAAACCTCAAAAACCTCAAAACCCAAAATAGCTAAAATATCTAAAACATGGGATTCTCAAATACCCGTGACGTCACACGAGCAAAGCCGATCGAGAAAATAGGTGTATGATCGTTAATATATGGAGAATATGGAGAACTCTATATACACTCGCATAAGAGGGGAAGGTTAAGGGTATCCATCCATTCATCCATTCATCCATCCATCCATCCATCCATCCATCCATCTACTTATCTAATCATTTTTGAAATTTTAATTGGGGGGAGGGGGCTGAATTAATGAAGCGGATCATTATAGAAAGAGTTAAGAAGAAATAAGAGGAACTAAGAGGAACTAAGAGGAACTAAGAAGAGCTAAGAAGAGCTAAGAACATATAAATATTAATAAGCATACGCTCATATTTTCAAACGTGGCCTTATGAGGACGGACTTGAATTAAAGCTGGCTCCACTTTCCAGGATGACAAGGCCAAAAGATCAATGAATAAGGTTTTGAATCCATGTAAAAAGCGAGTTCTAGACGGATGCTAAGCTAATGCTGGCAAGATATCCCAAGAAACTAAACCTAATCCAAACCTCATCTTCGATGCAATCGTGGAAACGTCCGAATGTCATCGAGATTCGGTGGGGTCGAGGGAAAGGGCTCCAAGAAGGTCTTCTCTGATCTACCTTAGAATTTTTGATCGAAAGACTCTTTTGGGGACCCAAGTTCATGTTGGTCTACCTTGACATGATGGAATTACTTGAAGCTGTTTCCACTGAAGGTTGGTTTTCCTGGGCTGAAGGGGCTGAAGGGGACTGAAGGGGACTGAAGGAAGTTCCTTGTGGATTTTTTTCGAGGGTTTCGAGGGTTTTCGAGGGTTTCGAGGGGGGGGGAATTACTTTATATGGATATGAGGATGGGGATGGGAGGGGGTGACGGAGTTGTCGAGATCCCCTTTGTTCATGATATGTGGAGGTATTGAGCCCTAAAGATAAAGGGGACCTGCTTTGATGAATGATGTCGGCTATAGTGGGAACGAAGAGGCAATTTGAACGGAAGTTTCAAATTATTTTTTGATCTTGTTATTGATGAAATTGGAAATTGGAAATTGAAGGTTTTGATATGAGATATATGATATGCATAAGTCTCGTGAGCTTATGGTGAAGGTTGTTAATAATATATGACTAATACAGATAAGATATGATATCATCTAATCTGAATGGTTTGACTAATTCAATTCAATAAAATACTTGTACCCGTTATGATATCAAACTCATCTTTTGATACCTATAGAGAACAAGCTATCCGCCTTACATTCAATGCAAACACACATTCACATTCATACTTCCCTCTATTCCATCAATTTCATTCCTACACCCCTCCTCCCCCTTCAACCGACCTACATACATACGGCCCTTAAAACTCACCCCGTCATCCATCACAAAAGTGCCGAGTGGCACAACATGAACAAGGAATAACTGTATACACCCGCAAAAACCGCAGGATGGGCAGGCAGCACGATGGACAGTCACCAATGCCCGTTTGAAACGATTTTTCATATGTACACAACATATATATATACATGCATTTCTATCACTTTTCCATCATTTTTACCATGTGTGACGCGGAGAGATCTCCGTTTGGATGATGATTGAGGAGATTGGGGGGGGATGATGACTTTTTGTGGATGGGTGATAGGTTAGGGAGAACCCTTAATGTGTGTTGATCCCTTAAAGAGATCAAGGGATGAAGGGGATGGTGTGATTTAAATTTGGTTGATGGGTTGATGGATATGATTTTCACAAGCGTGAATATTCACATACTCCTCACCAGTGGCGAGCGTAGAATATCATATCCATCACACATTCTCGAGACATAGCAAAAAATTAGCCATTTCGAATGAATCGAATCTCTCCCATTCAAAAATCTTAGACCCAAAAATTTCATTCTCATTCCTCAACTCTCCTCTCTGCACCGAATCAAAAAGCCATAAAAAAAATTAATGCAAACACCAACTCGTATCGTACAAATCACCACATCCACATAATGATAAATTTCACTCTTTTCTCATTCTTACCCCTCACCTACCCTCACACAATACACCAAAGCTCCCTTTACCTCTTTCTCAATTAATTGTCACATGCCACAACGCTACCACCGTATCACTGAACACCAATTCCCGCCAATCTGAAGGGTCTTTCCAGAGTGACTTGACCAACTTTACCTTGGTGCCGAATACCAGGGATGGTATGTGTACGGTAACATGCAATCTCACCATCCATTCCGTTTCCATTCAGCTTGCCTGCCTCTTGTGTTGCCAATGGTGAGTTTGCGGAGATGCTTCCGTCAAGGGAATTCGATATGAGAACATAATATTAATGCGCAGGGCTTGGCGAAAATAAAATAAATGTATGTACGCCATATGTCGAGATACTTGATTTGGGGCCGTAGGGGTTACGACATGAAGGATTAAAAGAACGGTTCGTATTCTAAGTAGGTAAGTGTCACTCTGTTAGTCTGTTGAGTGATTGAATCGTTCAACGGTTAAAATCATAACGTTAGTTACGCTAGTTGCGTTGGTCTTGTTCCAAATATCCAAGGGAATCCTCACTACCGCCGACCGATCACTCTTTTCTTGAATATACTCAAAGGAAAAAAACCGATGCCAGGTGTGCTTAATTAGACGCCGTGGAAATGATGTCATTAAATTGTTAACCACCCATCTTTCTCTCGACTCAACTAGATTCGGGAAATTTCAATAGTTTGACAGACAGCCCGTTTGTTCCTCGATTTCAGATAGCTTTGTCCTAGTACAGGAGCTGACTCGGGAGTCCTCGAGGATCTGAGAAGCATCATGCCGTTTTTTTTTTNTTTGTCCAGCACTCTTGTACGTGCGCACCATGCCAAGCTTTTATTTCATTCTTTCTTGTGGGGGGTGGTTTTTGTTTGGTGACTTTGGTCATGACTCACGATGGCACGTCAATATAACATTCAACATCATCCAATATTAACATCATACCATAATAATCATTAATCAATGTTATTGATGTAGTTACCTAGCTAAACCATCTTGGATTCACCTCTTTGAAGTTCAAGAGATGCCTTTCAGTACATCCATCATATGATATACATCACTCACTCCACACTCACTATTTCATCTACCGGTATATGTATCATAGTAAACAATAAACTAATCTATTCCTATTTCATCCCCCACAAGCCATCAAACTCAAAGCGCTTCTCTCCCTTCTAATTGGAGTAAACATATAAAATCACAAAGTCATGACATAAGCCGCTGATCTCTCTTGATAGGAGTACCGGTACAATACCTACTCCATCTCTCCTAGTGCCAAACTCTATCTCATCCACCGGTTGATTCCCACGTCAACGACTTTCCTCCTTTCTGATCTTCCATTATTATTATTTTGGTGTCTTCTTGGACTTCACATCATATCACTCCTCCGTGAAATACCCAGTTACCGGTATTGTCGAAACCCCAAGCGGGCCAAACCTAAATCCCACTTTTTTCATGGTTCGAAATGGAGACCGGTAGATACTAGTCTAATAGATAGATACCCTTCCTTAGGTATATCAAAGCTCAAATCTTATGGTTAAAGTTTTGATATATTTTAATACCATAAGACGACAAGGACTTGGGGTTGGAGGGGTTTTAGGTAGTCAGTCAATGGAGTATCGCTACGGCGATGAATAGGTGAATAAATAAATAAATAATATCCTCCTCCTCCTTCTCTGGTTACTAAAATATACTATAATCTACCTACCTATAGTAAAATTATATTTTCATGATTTTATCAATGTTGGAATAGCAATAGACTAAATAAAACCTTGGTAATTAGTTAGATCACTGATGACGAGCTTTTTTTTTCTCTCTTCGGGAGAGAGAGAGAGATTGAGAAGCTTTTTCCTATTTTTGAGCTTTTTCATTCTTCAATAATTGCTGAATGAGTTTCTTTGTTTCCTTCTACTTGGTTCCCCTTCCTATTTTCCTTCTCAAGCGATTCTCATTACAATTTTGATATATATTTCAAGGTTTTAAGAAATAGGTTGGTCGAAATTGTTTTTCTTCCTGCCATTATTAGAAGAAGAAAAGTTTTGTTCTTAAAATGGGATAAGGGGATCAGGATGATACTGTTGGTTTTATTTTTATAGGGATGCCGTATGGGGGCGTAAGTAATAATGGAATGAAGGGGAAGGGGAAGGTGGATAGTGTACATTGAGGTAGGATTGGATAAGATGGAACGGGGAATGACAGTCTTTAAGAAAAGTTCGACTTCTAATTAAGGGGGTAAGTTGGAGTTTGGAGTTTGGCATGAGGTATTGTCGTTTATTCTTTTGAAAATTAAATTTTTATCATGTGAGGTTATTTTATTCGACGGTTTCGGGTATTGGATCAGTATTTCGATCACAGTTTACTATAAGTAATGTAAAATGAAGTTGAAAGGAGGTTGAGGAGGTCACTTATATATATGATATATCTACTTTGGAGGTGCCTCGATATATAAATATGCTTTTTGTTCCAAGTCTTGGTAATCTTACTTAGTCGTACAGTATATTCTGGGACATCTGTACTTTTTTTCATTATGATACGATTTCGTCTCCTGTCGGTATCATTAGGGTTTGCTTTTATCTTTCCTCATCTTCTTTTCCCATGGTTCTTTAAAGCTGGAAATATATCTGTAATATGATATGGTGGATTCGGTCCAATCAGGGTTTGGGATGGTGAGGAGACGCCTGCCTGGTGCTTGATATTGGTGAAGGAAGGGGCTTAAGCGATATTATTATTACATTTTATTATATATTTTGCTCTTTCCTACGATCGATGAACATTGGAGGAAAAGCTTCATTCTTTAGTAACGCAATGCAACTTGAGGATAGATGGATGGCTGGCTTGGATGGGAAGTGATGCCCTGCTTAACATTGAGTGTTTAGGATAAGGGATTGGAAAGTTCTCCGAGGAGTAAAAATTGTAAAATCCCGGAGGTTTCGGCAATGTTGTTAGGTCATTATGTGGATTCAATGTTTGAGTTCATTGCCTTCTTTGGTAGTATATCTAATCCTGAATATCCTACGACGGTTTTGTTGAAGGTTTGGTTGTTTGGAATATGGGTTTGGAATCTGGATTGACGGGGCAGAAATAAGAACGTTTTCGAAAGTTGGATATGTGAGGTTTTCTTTCGGCAGATTATGGCAATTACTTTTTCTGTAGCAAATGTTATGAGAGGGCGAGGGGGAGGGACAAAACGATATTTCTCTTGCAGATTTTCTATCTTGTATGCTGTAATTGAATCTAATTTGATCTGCGACAATGAGGAAATATGATTGCTAGGGTTTGGTGGCCTTTTGGGCAACAAATGATGGTATTTTAATTGGGTGTTAAACTATCTAGTTGTGAAGTTTGAGATGGGGACCCAAAAATGATTTCTAGATGCTAGACTCTTAAACTCTTTGGAAATGTATTGGAGTTATCGTTTAAATTCAGGGGTGATTAATCATTTACACATGATTTCATCGTCTTTGAAGCAATAACTTTAGATATATCTATAGTAGTCTGGTATTTTAACAATATTTCGAAATCACTGTTCACTACAATGCAAAAAGGAGTTAAAAGGAGGTTGAGTAGGTCCTGCAGGTGGCTCTGGATCCGAACCTGGATATAACTTACTTGCGCTTATCAGCTTTAAGCTGCGATGGTTAGTATTGTATGAGTAGATTACCCAGAGCTGAAGAGATAGCATATTAAGGTGTTTTAGCGGCGGAGGAGGAGCAGAAGTGATTGGGAAGTTTAGAAAACGAGGAGAAGAGAGAAGCGAATAGAAGTGGAGCAAGAAAGTGGAAAGAGAGAGAGGACAATACTGGGTTGTTCTGGCTCAGCTAAGAGATATACACTCGTCTTTAACAAAACACGGCGGGTCATAAAGGAGCTTCACGGATCGAAAAATGGCAGTCCTGTGTAAGCAAAACGTTGTGAATCTAAAGAATCCCCCGGGTGTAATGGTGTCGAATATTTTCATGGTAATAAGAAAGGGGAGTAAGTCCGATCTTCCATATTTCTTCAATTTTCTTGTAATCAAACACCAATGATATTATTAGGGACTTCAAAGTACCTTTGAGAATGCGGAAGCAGAGACCGTTTGAGCATTGAGAAGTCTTCATTCATGTTCAGAAACAACTGTCTTTATTCTTCCATCACTTATTCGAACTTTTATACCACAGAACTGCATCAGACTCGCGCGTTTCTGAAGACAAGAACATCTCGATATCCGAATATATTAATGAAGATGAAACAACAATCAAGACACTTTGAACGAATTTGTAAACATGGAATCTTCTCAATAGGCAGAAAGCTGAAAGTTTGATGGTGCGCATCTCGATGTTCGACTGGTATGTAGATAATGGAATCAAACAATAAAATTCTCCATGTGCCTTATTCTCTTCAATTTTAGATATACCTATTTAACCTTGCCACAAGCTTAAGCATGGTAACTTCATACATTAAGCTGCACATTATCGGTTTCCTTGTGATGCTTTTGCTTATCAACTGGGCGATATCTCGAATTGGTGGCCAGGTGTCTTTCAAACAAATGACGATGGATTCCATAAATTTAAACCGAACCAACCTCATTCATCTATATGATACTCGTTGGAAAGTTGGATCGATATAATGGAGCGGAATGAAAGTTGACTTATTCAATCGTCGCCTCACTTTTCCTATCATCTGTTATGATCTATCTAGCCACTAAGTTAGCATCCATTGATACTTAGGTGAATGTTCAGATACCTGAAAATTAGGAGAACATCTCAACCAAGGATGATCAAGGAGGGTTTCTATTTGATCCAAATCATAGCATTTACTCGTGTCTGGTCGAGGTGCCAATGTCTGGATTGAACAGGTCTTTCATCAAATATACAATGTCCAAAGAAACCAGCTATTTTCCATGTGGCAATATAAGTTACGATTTAATCACCGATTATGAAGCCAATGTCTCAACAACTGGCACAACGACTGAAAGCATTGATATCATCGAATGCGACATTGGCTGGACAATCATCTTATCCATCATCGATCATATTTATGCTGGTGAGCCTTACTACTCCCATCATGCGACATTTCGTATCCAAAGCTCGAGATATCATGATGAACGTATCGAATTTAGCGAAGAGCAATAATCCTTAGGTTAAACTGCCAAGAAATGGAACATGGTTAGCAGCTTTCGATCGTGCAAGATTGTTGAAAGATGTTAGAGTAAGACTTGGGGATGTGGAGCTGATGGGTGAGATTGGAGATTGGTGATTGTGAGCTTGGAAGAGGAAAAGGGGGAAGACAAGGTGGGAAATAGTGAACGAGAGTTAAACGGGATGAGGAAGGGGAGGATGTATGAATGATGAGATGGGAATTATCTGGGGATTTTTGAGATATAAGTGTTCCGATCTTTGCTATTCTTGTTGATTAGCTATTTTCTTTTATGAAGGAAATAACTACGAGGTAGATACTTAGTAGATAGAGAATGAAATGAAGAGAAGGACAAGAGTTTATCAGGGGTAAGAAACAGAACAACAGTATGAAGGTTTTCGTCAACACTTTGCAAAAGTTGCTAGTTGGTTACTTATTCTCAACGATCTAAGAATCCTCGTTCCGTTTGCTAGATTACCTATATTCTGATTACTTTCTTGACTCTCTCTACCTCGCTCTACCCCTTTCTCGGCTGAAGTAAGTTGAAGGTCGAGCTCGGTACTGCTTACTAATCACTTCCCGACGTTACACAGATAACACCATTTTATGCGCAAATTATGCGGTGAATCCTTAAATAGAGTATAAAAGTTCAGCCCCTCAATTTTAGATCCAACGCATAGAAACTCATAGACAAATCTATCAACGGTACGTGAATACTTACTTACGGCGTATAAGGTAACAAATGAATAAGAAGAGAAGAAATTAAGAATAACATCCTTAGCTTTTATTCCAAGCTGGATAATAATTAAATTAAGATTTTACAATCTTCCTACTCTCTTCCATTCTCCCCAAGTCTTTCCCTCTTCCACAGATCTTTGTTTTCCCTCCTCAAATCATCAATCATGGATAACAGAATCCTCGAAGCTTCAAAAAAGCACCCCAAACCCGCAGATCGCGTTTTTCAATATGGAACGGCGGGATTTCGTATGAAGGCCAACCTTCTCGATTCAGTCGTCTTTCGCGTTGGTCTTGTCGCCGCTCTTCGATCTCGCAAGTTGGGTGGTCAAACAATCGGCGTTATGATTACCGCGTCGCACAATCCACCCGAGGATAACGGTGTCAAGTTGGTTGATCCGATGGGAGAGATGTTGGAGAATAGTTGGGAGGCATATAGTACACAATTGGCCAATGCGAAGAATGAGGATGTGGTGGAGGTTTATCGCAAGTTGGAGAAGGATTTGAAAATCAACCCGGAGACTCCTGCGAGAGTTATTTATGCTAGGGATACCAGACCTTCCGGCCCGAAATTGGTTGCGGCTCTTGTTGATGCTCTTGAGGCTACAGGATCAGACTATACCGACTACAAATTGCTTACTACGCCTCAGTTGCATTATTTGACCAGATGCACGAATACGGAGGGTACACCACAAGCTTATGGAGATGTCAGTGAAGTTGGATACTATGAGAAATTGGCAAAGGCTTTTGAGAGGGCTATGAAGGGAAAGAAGGCTGTTGGATCAGTCACCGTTGATTGTGCCAATGGTGTTGGAGGTCCTAAATTGCATGAGTTGATCAACTATCTGCCAAAGGGTGTTCTCAATATCAAGGTCATCAACGATGATGTTTTGAAAGCAGAGAACTTAAACCATGAGGCAAGCAATTCCTATACCATATAGTTTCGATAGCTAATATTTTTTTTACAGTGCGGTGCCGACTTTGTCAAGACCAAACAACGAGCGCCTCCCTCATCGAAAGCCGGAAACAATGATCGATGCTGTTCCTTAGATGGAGATGCCGACAGAATCATCTATTATTTTAATGATCCCGATCATGGATTCCGTCTATTGGATGGTGATAGAATTGCTACACTTGCGGCCTCATTCATTGGTGATCTTGCCAGAGAAGCTGGACTCGCAGATGAATTGAGAATCGGTGTCGTACAGACTGCATACGCCAATGGTGCTAGTACAAAGTATATTGAGAAGACTTTGAAGCTTCCAGTTGTTTGCACCCCTACTGGTGTAAAATGGTTACATCATGCAGCTACCAAATTCGATGTCGGTGTTTATTTCGAAGCAAATGGCCACGGAACTGTTGTCTTCTCCCAACAAGCCTTGAAGATATTTGCTAGCACGGAACCAGAATCTCCTGCTCAAGCCAGCGCATTGGAAACTCTCCGTGCTCTCACTGATCTCATCAATCAAACAGTCGGAGATGCACTTTCCGATATGTTGCTCGTTGAAACAATCCTCGCTCACAAGTCTTGGTCACCAAAAGAATGGGATCTCACGTATATTGATTTACCCAATCGTCTTGTCAGAGTCGAAGTTTCCGACCGAAACGTGTTCAAGACAACCGACGCCGAGAGAAAACTTGTAGAACCACAAGGTACCCAAGCACAAATTGATGCACTCGTTGCCAAGTTTAAGGATGGTAGAAGTTTTGCCAGAGCCAGTGGTACCGAAGATGCTTTGAGAGTATATGCTGAAGCTGCTACAAGAAGTGAAGCGGATGATCTTGCGAGCAAGGTCGCATCCTTGTGTAAGATTGAGGGAAGTATTAAAGGTTAGGAAAGGTTTGGTTTGGTTAGGTTAGGGGGTCAATAGCGAATCGATGGATGGATATGATTTCACGAATATGCTGCGCATAGGTACGAATACCAAAAATGGAGTTGAGATGATGATTAATGGGGAATACCCATGACTGATAGAGATGATAATATAGTATTATTGCAACTGAATTTCATCGTAAGGAAATTTATTTACTCGTATTTTACTTTATTTTATATCCTGTTCTCCCTTTTAGTCATCAGGTATTGATACCTACCTAGGTATTGAAAGATATGCATTCAGTGTTGCGGGAGCTATAGTTGAAGCTGTATATATCACGTGGGGTAATATACTCACTATACCCCTTCCGGACTCAAACATCAATGATGTCAAGACTTATTTGCCCCAAATACGCCTCAAACGCATCACATCATAACTCATTATTAAGCGTAGATACCTACTAAGTGGTATTTCAAATTACCGGTATAAGATCTTGTATCACTTCCTTCATTTTGTATTTCCATCTGTTCATTAACTTCCTCGTCACACTTAATGCATCCCTCACTCTTCCGATCTCTCCCAAAATCTACTCATAACTTTACTACATCAATTAAATTCCCATCTCAATTCAGTAGACCAATTTCATATACAATCAAAGTCAATACCGCAAGAATGTCAGGAGGATTTTCAACGCCACCACAGAAGGTTGCGGGTAATAATGCAGCGGACTCTATTGCGGAGAATAGATCATTTGGTACTTCTTCTAGCACTGGAAAGGGAAGTGGATTCAGTGAATACGGTATCGAAAATACAAATATTAAGACGGCGACGGGAGTTGATTTAAGTGAGAGGCAGAAGGTGGTTGTGGGTAGTGTTTTGGATGTATGGTTTTCCCTCCTATCCCCACTCACATATACTACCTCTCATCCCTCCTCTCCGTACCAGATTCCAATACATACAATAAAACACAACTAACCTCTCCCCTCTTCCAGCTCTTCGCAGGCCGTCCATCCCTCCCCAAACTCTCCCTCTGGTCCGACACAGCCGTCTTCAGCGACCCCATTACCAAAGCCGAAGGTCGCAAACAATATGCCGCTCAATGGTACGGACTCCAAGCTGCTTTTAGTTCGATTGAAAGACTGGGGCATCAGGTCACGAGTGCAGGGAATCCAATTGAAATGGATTTGAGTACAAAGTATGTGGTGAAGGGGATTAATAAGGAACAAAAGATTGATAGTAAGGTGAAGATTTGGACGGAGGGGGAGAAGATTGTTAAGGTGGAGGATGCATGGAATGGGGATGTGCCGAGTGAGGGGTTTTTTGCCAAGGTGAGTGAGGTGATGATGGGAAGAAGGGGCTTAGGTGAGATGATTTGATGCTAATGTGTGTGATTTAGGCTTTCAGGAATCTTAATAGCGTGGTAGTACCAGCTTTTGTCGGCGTCCCAAAGAATGATGAAGAAGATGCTAAGAAGGGTAATCAATAAGTTTGAGATTATAGGTGTAACGAGGATATGATTTTGTGCGGATATTGGATTATTAAAGTTATGGAATTATGATATTGACATGACGGAATATATATTTTGACCATCATTTGCTTCTCTTGCTGTCATAAAATTGATCTTTGCCTTCTTATTTCATCTCATGAATGTAAGCGGTCCCACAATTTTATTGGCCTGATCAAGTTGATGGCAAGTTTCCATAGTAAGAAAGTTCTAAATCATTACAATTTTCATTTCATACAGAAGAGATACTTTGGAGAAAAATTTTGGCTGGTTGAGTTATCTCTCAGCGACTTTCCCCGACCCAAAGTTGCATTGACAATAAGGAAAGACCGATAACAAGCTACTACTACGACAGCGATATGCAGCTTTTTCTAGTCGCCGTCGTTTCTCCTAATTTTTGAGATTCTCATGTTATTACTACTTCCGTACCATGACTTCTACTTCGCTAGGAAATTATGCCTTGAAGTGGTAGCAAACTTTCAATCTAGATTATTGTGAGGGATCATGCTTTCGATGCCACCTCTTTGTTATACTCTAAGCTCTAGCCTCTAGAATCTAGAGGTTGAATTTTGTCTTTCCTACTTTGCTAGGTTTACATTCTTTCTATCATCCTCGCTGTCATTCTAGTGAATATCTGTAATAATACCTCATACCTGTCTGTAAAGAACCTCCAAAGCTGATGCGGAACTTTGCGGAGAGAAGGGTATAAAAGAGGGTTTCGGGATTTCTCTTTCGATCTTTCTTTCTTGGTAAAAACTCATTACATTTCCGGGCAACGCTTGCAATGGTTTGGGAGTGAAGAGATGGGGTTTGTTTTGAAGATAGTGAGAGAGACAGGTGGATGTGTATTCGAGTTAGGTTGTTGAATGGTTGATGAGGCTTCTACGTCGAATACCGGTATCTCTATATCGTGTAGTGGATTTGACAGTATCATTAAATATCGATAACATCATCAATGATAACAATATGAGTTTGTCAGTATAAACAGCGATAAATATTAATTATTTTCTACTATAAACCCAGCGACTCAACTCCCTTGCCACGCACGCAGTACGTATACCACATATCCAGCTACACATTGCCAACAAACACCATTTGCACACCCTGCATCTCTTTCGCTAATTTTTTATGTCATGCAATCACCAAGTCGCAGGAAATAGCTTGAGCTTTATACCTAGACGACGGGTGTTTGTTTGTGCGTTTTGGATGGGTAATGTCTATGATCTTTCATCCCTCTTTTTCCATCAAATCTCAATACTAACTACGCCATCTGATATGAGTAAGTACTATCTACATTTTTGATAGATAGATAAACACACAGATTCCTCTCCCATCAAGGTGATTTTCTGCAGAGTTCAGAGTGTCGCGTATCCGATCTGCGAATTGTCGAGTACGGCGTATTTAATAGTATGAATATCGGGGGATTTGGACAATTATATGAATACTGATATCATTGCTTCCAAGAGTTTGAACTGGAGTCCGAGAATGAAAGATTCTTGGTTAGACGTACCTATTCAGGGCTTGAGAAGGTGGTCGAGACCATTAATTGGGTGCAACCCCACTCATTCTTGAACATTTGCCGGAAGGCGATTGACGTCATCTGGCATATCGATGATATCCCCAGGTCCAAAAGATCGATGATCAAGAAGGCGGAATTAGTTGCGCGTTTGACATTTACGATCAACAAGCTCCTTTCGCCATGCGTCAAGGTTAACAACCATTTAAAGGAATTGTTTGGCACGAGTTAGCGCAACGTTCATACGATTCCACTCACTAATGAAGCCAATAAGACATGGATGAAACTGATGAAACCGATGAACCGTCGTGATATCAACGATGGTAAAATCGTTTTGGCCACCTTGAATGCTATCAATAGTAACGACCTGAGGAATTTCAGTCTAACCGAGACGAGGCAGGATCATTTTCAACATGGCTTCGATTTCCTCTCGCTGTTAGTTGTAACCGGTCAAGACAGATATTTGACTTGGCTTGAACTTTTCGTTCTGCAACAAGTCAATGACCAACTTTTACGATTGTGTGAGCATTTTCCATGTTAACCTGTGAATCGCTGTCCTCTGGAGCCACAGAAGCCCCACTGGGAACGTTGAAGAGGAGACGGTGCATGTTGACTCGGGGCTTGGCTCCATATGCAAGAGCACGGCGACGGGTTAGATGCTCGCTACCGTTGAATCAATCTCGAACATTTTTGTACATTTCTGTCTCCGTTCTGGTGTTTGTAGCACAGCCAAGCCATTCGTAGCTAAGGATCCCACATAACATAGCAATGTCTAGATGCATTCGATAATTCTCCTTGAGCTGAAAGATTTTGACATTATTTTGATAGAAAAATCTCGCAAAACGGGTCTTTGTCAACTGGGTACAGTATCGATTGGTTCTAGTCGACATAAAAATTGGCTCAACTGCTTTTGATCTCCGTACAAAGCTGTATCTACATATATTGGTTTGATCAAAGATGAGTGGATGGGCAATGAAAGAGGTCTCTCATGTAGGATCGAGCGTCAACGCGAACTTTCATCGAAGTTAAGAAATATAAAGATGGTTTTGGTAGGTGGGAGAAACGAAAGCTTCACATTGTCTATACATACATACATTCATATACGTCTTTAGATCTACAAAATTCACCTCCCGACCACGCCATAGCAACAATACCCCAACCAGTTCCACACCTCCCGACCACGCCATAGCAACAATACCCCAGCCAGAACCACACCTCCCCTCCTCTCTTGTCAATACGAATCTGTACCCGCAGAAAATATTCTTGATTCTTAGAATATTTTGCTGGTAAGTTCTTCGTACTAAGTAATAAATCAAAATCAATATTGATATCGATTTTTTACTTTTTCAGTTGGGCCGTGATCTATAATCATCCCATACCCCCATTGCCAACCTTCCATGCGGCAAGGAGACTTTTGGGGATCATAATGATACCAATCTTCCCAATCGATCAAGTAACTAGTAGGTATACTATCATTAGCAAATTCGAACCAACTATTTTTCAAAAATTTTCATAAACGTTGGTTGACTGACCATTTATCCTTCTCCTTGTCATAAAGTAAATTTCTCAATGCTTGATCGCGATTTACAATACCAAGTTTATTATGGATTAACCTGAATCATATTAGTATATTAAAATGAATTTATAGGAGATCATACTCGGCTGAAACTGCAAAGGCTTTTCGAAAAGCGTCACGTTGACTCCTTTCCCACAAATTCCAAAAGGTTGTTGATGAAATACAATCACCAGGCAACTTTTCCATAACAAGATACACCAAATAACCTCCTTCAACAGGGAAATTGTGTTTCTGCTTCTGCTTCTGTTTCTGTTTCTGTTTTGTTTTGGTTAATCCAATAGCATGTGGAAAAGGTTTTGTTGGTATTTCCTTGTTTTCTTTGGCGGCAGCGATCTTGAGATCATTATACTTCTTCTCCAGTATTTCTAGACATTCAAGCTCACTGTCCCAAGCTACCCAGGGTTCTTCGGGTTCGGATTTGGATTCGGAAGGATGTGAATGGTCATCAGTATGGGGGTCGTTGGTAGAAGGTAAATCCTCAACTTCAGTCCTTAAGCATTGTCAATAAGTTTTCTTTTGTTTTAAGAAAGGAAAAGGTTCAAAAGATAAGACAAGGATCAATACATACTGCATCCAGATCTTAACGATTGCTGGCGATACAATCCCTTCTCTCTTGTGTACAAGTCTACATTCGTAAACAGCTCTCGAAAAGTCGTCGTATTCTGCTTCACGAATTGGTTTTCCAGATAATGCCCAAGTATCGTTTCCTATTTTGAATTTATGACCGGATTTCAAGCAATCCGAGATCCAGCCTTCCCATACTGATTCTGATTCTGATTCACTCATTGTTTGAATTGTTTGAATTGTTTGAATTGTTTGAATTGTTTGAATTGTTTGAACTGTTTGAATTGTTTGAATTGTTTGAATTGTTTGAATTGTTTGAATTGTTTGAGTTGTTTGAGTTGTTTGAGTTGTTTGTGAGTTCTGATTTTACAATTTCACATCCTCTTGTTATATATAAGGTGGTTGATGTTTCTTTAACGTGGCTCTAGGCAACAAAGGTGGCCATAGCGTAGGAATAATCTGGAAGGTTGCAAGTTATCTAACCTTAATAGGAAACGAGAACATATACGAAGTAGTAGTATTGTTATTATTAAATCATAATATATAAGGAATTAATTTAATCGTAGAAATAAATTAAAACTTTTTATTAATTTTAATTAAAATGGAAAGAAATTAGTTTTAACTAGAAATAAATTGTTATTTATTAATTTTTATAATATTAAAAAATATTCAATTTTCAAAATAAATCCCTCACCCTACTTCTGGCCCACCCCCCCTTCTGGCCCACCTTTTCCCACCAAAAACAG
>NGKJ01000017.1:136140-152115 GCA_002162495.1 Myriosclerotinia curreyana
CCCTACTTCTGGCCCACCCCCCCTTCTGGCCCACCTTTTCCCACCAAAAACAGTCATTTTGGCCTACTTATAAAACCATCAAAACTTAATATTATTTTATAAAATTTAATATATAAGATCTTTATATAGTTATTATAAACTTTACAAAATTTCAGATTTTCAACTATTTTATATTAAAAGTTATAAAGGTTTAAATATTAGATTTTCAAAAATATATAAACTTTATACAAATTTGAAAATATTATAAAATATTAATAACTCTTTTAATAAAATAATTAAAAATAAACTATAAATTTTAATTATTTTATTATAGTATATATTATAAAGAAATAAAATTATAGTTTAAAATAATTAGTTAATAATAATTTATTAATAATCAAAAATTCTTTATACAAATTTTTATATAAGATAATTTTTGATTACTAATAAATCATTATTGATTGATTATTTTAAGCTATAATCTGTTATCCTTATAATATATACTTGTTACGTTAGATTGAACCAACTATATAGAGCATAAAAAGAGTAAGTGGGAAGAGACTAAATTGCTTCGATATGCCCTTGATCTGTAGGATCTTATTGGTTACTATATATAGATTATTATGGTAATTATTCCTAAATAAAGTATTTTATAATATAGTATTAAGAGGGTTTATAACAATTAAAATGGGGTAATAATATAAGGTTTAAATGATCAATATAAATAAACCAGGAAATGCAAGAATTACAGTAAACGCAAAGTAAAATATAGGATTTTTATAATATATTCTTTAAATCAAAACACATCTTAATCTAATTAATAAAAAAGTTATAAAACAATTAAATCAAAAGAAAATATATTTTAAAAGATTAAAAACGTTTTGATTGTTTTTAATTCTTAGGTTAAATAAACAAAATAAATAATAAAAAAAGAATTTTTTTAATAAAAAGCTATATATTGTTTATAAATATACTGTTTTAGAAATCTGTATATATAGTATAGGCTTTTTTGAATTTTATTTTAAGCTGATAATTATAAGAGGTAGTATAAATGTTATTATTATTAAATAAAAGAAAGATTTTGATATTTGTAAAAGTATTTAAATATGTATATAATCGGAATTAAATAATCTTGAATTATTATAGTTTTTTAAATAAAAAAGTTTTTATTGTATTGTTTGCTAATTGCTTTTAAAAGTGATATAGATAAAATAGGTATAAAAAAATTAAAAATGTTTTTGATTTTGTAGATTTATTTCAAACTTATTCTTTTAAACAATTATATCTAAAAATAAAATTTCTTCTAAAATCAAAATTATGTTTACTAGAAACATTGCAATTACTAGAGAGATTAAAGCTTCCAAAAAGGCTATTACTTTAAACAAAACTCTTATTGATTTAAAAGCAATAATAACTAATAATTTTGATTCTTTGGTAGATTTTTATTTTACTAATAATAATAATATATTGCTTTTTGAATTGCCTTTATTATATAATCTTTTAAATCCAAATTATATTTTGAATATACTAATCGATACTTTTAATTTCATTTCTATTTTTTTAATTTATCTCACTATGATTCTTTATTTTATAATAGAATCTCCTACTAAATCATTATTACAATTTATTCCTTATAAAAATAAACTTGTTTCATTATAAAGTGTATTTAACTTTTAAATAATATTTTGCTTTTTATCTCTAATAAATATTTTAATCCTTAATATTTATTTATATTTATATTAATATTTTTATTTTATAATTAATCTAAACCTAATTTTTACTTTACTCCTTTAAAAGGTAATAAAAATATTTGGAATCCTTCTTTTAATTTTAAAGATAATTAAAAAGATATTATTGATTAATTAAGTAAGAAGATTATTTAATATTTAAGTACTAATAATATGATCGAAATAGTAAAGGTAATGAATAGTTTTAAAAATAATAATAATAAAGCTATTCTCGTTAATTTGAGCAAGAGAAAAATTGGGAGTTTTAAATTAAAATTTTTAAAGAAAAAAAAAGGTTAAGTATATCCTCTATATTATTAAATTTCTAATATTATTAATAAGTATTTATATATAAAATACATAAAATTCTTAATTAGTAGTTATAGTAATAGTATTTATCATACTAACACTGCTTTAAACTTAAATTAATATTTCAATTGTTACACTTATATATACATTCCTTTTCCATTTTATCTATATAATCTTACAATTTTGCTTTTTAAGGCTTTTAAATAGAAAAATAAGTTAATAAATAATTTCGTTATAATTAATTTAGATAAATAAAAAAAATTCAGAATATATCTTAAATTTTTATTTTAATACCTTTTTAATTATATTTACTTTTACCTTTCAATTTATAAAATAAAATGCTTATTCTATTTTAGGACTTTTGGAAATATTATATCATTATATATACCATATTTAATATTTTTAAAAAAAATAAAGATAAACATTATAAAGATTAAGAATCGGGCTTAAATAACAAAGATAAATTGTTTAATAAGGAAAATAAAAAAGATTCTAATAAGGAAAACTTTTTTGCTAAACTTTTAAGAATTTAAAAAACTATTAATAAATTTAAAAGCTTTATAAATAAAAAAAAATAAAAAAAAAAAAGATAAAGAAAAATTTATAAAAATATATATAAATATCTTTTAAATATTTATAATAAAACCTTAATTTTTTCTTAATTTATTATAAAAATATATTATAATATTTAATCAATCTTTTTAATTCTTAATTATATATCCTTATAATTTAAGAGTATACAGAAATATTCAAACTTTTATTTAATAAGATTCTTTATAAATCCATTAATAAATATATTATTAATAAATAGATAGACTATTTTAAAGCTTTTTTTAACATATTCTTGCCTTAATCATATATTTTGAATATCCATATACCTTAGTTTTATAATAATCCTTTAATTCTTATCTATAACCAAATGGATTATTTAAATATTATTATAAAAGATCGTTATAAATTTTTTTATTATAAAATTGATTTCTTTTAAAAGTTATAATATCATAATAGTTTTTTTTGATATATACTTAACACCAAATAATTTAGCCTTAATTATTGAAATAGTAATAATATTTTATTAAAATGCTTTTTATATAATTAATCTATTAAAAAGTAATATAACATATTCTTAAAATAATTATTTAATATTTAATTTATTTGTAAAGAAAACATTAAAAAAGACAAAAAGTTATATAATAAAAGTTAATCTATATTCTATAGTCAAAAACCTATATCTATATAAATAAAGAATATATTATTTTATTGTTTTAATATACTTAAAAGTAAGATTAATTAAATAGTTATTAAGGATTAATACAGCAAAAGCTATATTAGCCCTCAACATAATGGCTATATATAAGATTAAGTTTATTAACTTTTGAAACAATTTAATAATAAAAAGTATAATTTGCCCTAAGTATTTTCTAAACTTTATTATTAGTAATAGCGTTATTGCATATCCTTTAGTATAATTAAACTTCTTTATAATCTTCTCGATATATATATTATATAATAACCATAGTTTTTTTACCTTCTGATTTTAAAAAATCTGTATTCTAAGAAACTATTTAATATCTCTAAAATTATAAAGCTTATATGTAGTTTTTAATCTTTTGATAATCTTTGTAATATATAATTCATATATTTTGTAATAAATAACTTGAATATTATTGATAAAGAATAAAATAAGTATTTTATAATCTATATCCAAATAAATATATAGCTTTTTTTTGTATTAAATTATTCCCAGATTTATTAAAGTTTTAATAAAATCCTTAAACTATATTACTAGGAAGTTTCATAAATTATAAAAAGCTTAATTCAAAATAATAATTTTTTCTAATATATTATACCCAAAAAGCATAAAATATACTATAAATATACCAAATGGATTATATAGAGTATTTATAAAGGTATTGATTATATCAAATTGTTTAATTTTAAAATTATATTAAATAATCATAATTATAATAATTCTAAATAAACAAAAAGTAAATATTACAATATAAATTGATTTTATTATACTTTTTGATTAAAGATTATTTTTTATTATTAAGTAGAATTAGTATTTGCTTATATTGCTTTACTTATTATTTTTGTATTTAAATATTTATATTAATAAAATAAGGTTAATTGTTATTAATTTGTTATTTCAATTAATTTTTTACCAAATATTACGAAACTTTAAGTTATTAATCTTTTTATTATAATCTTTCTTGAAATATATATTTATTAAATATCTTTAAAGATTGTAGAATTTAATTAATAATAGGATTATTGCTAATTTATGAATATTAGGAAATTTTGTTTTGATTTTATCTTTTTAAAATTCAATTGCTATTACAAAGACTAAATAGATTATAACGAATTTGAAAAATTCTTCTTTTTTATTTAAATTAAGTTAATTAGGCCAAAATATAGAATGAAAATCATCAAATAGTTTAATATTATAAAACCTTAATCTTTATATAATAATAATTCCTATAAATAAACCTACAGATAATTGATCAATATAACGTTATTTAAATTAAGCTGAACACCTATTTTGCGTAATAGCATTTAATTGATTATTATAGGTTTCAAAATCAAGAAATATAAATAATTGAAACTCTAATAAATTAAGATTAACTAGCCTAAATATTTCAATTATTAGAGTTTATGTTTTCTTATTTGGTTGATTTAGATTTAAAAACAATATATATTCATTTTGATAGTTTATAATCTTTTTAGTTTTACAAAGTATTATAATAAAAAAAGTAAACAGCTTTTCTACCTTATATTCAATATTATATATATTTTTATATCTACCTGCTCTAAAATTGTTTAAATAAGATATTAATAATTAATCCTTATAACTATTTTTCGCTTTTTGAAATTCAAAACTCCTCTTTAAAATATCGTTCTTATCTCTCAGGAGTCTCATTATTTCAATATTTATTATATTTATAGATTTAGAAGATTCTATAGGATAATTTTTTGATAATAATATCAAACTACTATTTTTACTATCTTTATTATTATTATTATTTCTATTTAAATACCTTAATAAACTTAGCTATTTTATTCCACTATTATTATCTTTTAAATTAAATAAGATTTGTTTAACTTCTTTTTAGATATACTAGATAGGTTTAGGTTTATGACTACTGCTATAATTTAATGTCAATATATCATCCTTATTATCCATAATTGTTTTATTTGAATTAATTATTCTTTTAATATTAAAAAAATAAATAATTTGCCTTAAAATCTTAATTGATTAATCTTTAATTATATTAAAAGCTAAATTGTTTTTGTAAATAAATTTTTTATTAAATATAATATTTCGAGTAATAATAATCTTATTAAACTTTAAAATCTATATCTAGTAGATTTTAGTATTAAAAATATATTCTATTAGATATCTAATATATATTTAATTATAGGTTTTATACCATCTTTTTTTATTCCCCGCCTCTTTTTTTTTATTTAATAAATACATTCAGTATCTATATTTAAAGATTTTACTCTAATTAGAGCAAAAATCGTCCATAATTTTTTGTATTAATAAAAGATTATATTATCTAAAATATTATAAAAACTAAAAGTTAAATATTTTATTAAAGTTTTTGAAACTCTTTATTTTTAAAAAATTAATATTATACAAATAAGTTATTGCAAAAGCTATTTTAACCTATAGTTTTTTAGGAAATCCTATAATATTCTTTATTTTTATTTGCTTAATAACGATTTCTTAGTTAACTCTTTTTGATTTTTTATTCAGCTTATAAATATAAGAAAAAAAAAGCTTAAATTTAATACCTTTTTCTTTTATTCATTTTTTAAAGAATATATCTCTAAGAATTCTAATTACTAATATATTATTATTTTGTTTTATTATAATAATTAATAATTTATATTTCTATTAATATTAAAAAATAAAATTCAGGATAATCCTAAAAACTTCTTTTTAAAACTTTAAGCTTAATATAAAACTAAATATCTTACTACTATATATTTCTTTAATTAATAATAATTATAAATCTTTATTATAATTATATAGAAAATCAAAAAGATTCTATTAAATTTTGAAAAAAAATTATGAAAATAGATAATCATTTGGAATATATAAAATAATTTGTTTTATATATATAAAAGAACAATTAATATATTCTTTTTAAATAATCCTAAATATCTTAATACTTCTTATTACTTAAATTAAATGCTTTAGGGTTTCTTTATTAAAATAATTAATATATTTATACTATATTTTGCTTAAATTAGTTTTGGGAATAAATATATTCTTAAATTAATAAAAGGATTTATTGATTTTGCAAAATATAATAAAATTCATTATTATAAAATTACTTATAAAAATAAATATAGAAAAACTTAAATAAAAAAAAGGAATCTTAATTTTTAAGAAAACTAGATTAAATATACAAGTAAAATTAGTAATAACAATGCTTTTATATATATTACTAATTCTAAAAGTATTATTTAAATTACAAATCCAAACTCCTTTTTCCTTTAATTAAGCTTCCAAAATAATATTAAAATGAAAACCAAGAATAAACGTTATATTAATCAATATTAAATTTTCTGTATTAAGTTTATAAGTTTTATAAAGAATATTTTTAAAAATATAAATACTTTTATTAATAATTAGAATAATATTAATATTAGTCTTAATTATATTAATAGATTGATTAGATAGTTTATACTTTCTTTTATTAAAAAGAATAACATTATTGATTAAATATATAACATTATAATTATTTAAAAGAGTTGAATTAAAAAGATAATGTTTATTGAAAATATTAATTAAAAAGAATATATCCTTAAGGTTATTTGTTTGATTATACTGAATATTAATTATATAAGTATTAATTCAATTAAAGAAGATAGTTTTTAACGATAAAAAGAAAACTAAAGTTTTCTATTTTTAAGATAAAAGCTTTTCTTTAAAATCCTTATATTTAGGATTATTAAGTTTATTAATAATCTATTATTTATTAAAGTTATTAATCGTTTTTTTTAAATCATTTTTATAAATACTTGTAAACGCAAATTCAATTATCTTGCAGTTCATTAGTATTTATTTATAAAATCGATTTTTATAATATAAATAATATTTTGTTTTAAGAAATAATCCTAATAAATTCTTTTTGCTATTTAAGTTTAAATTAGATTTTAAGTTTTTAAGAGTATTATAAGTAGAATCAATTATTAAATAAATACTTTAACCTTTATAATTGTATATTTTGTTTCAAAATAAGGTTCTTACAAAAACATTATATTTATTGAAGGATATTATAAGTTTTTCTAATAATTAAACTATTTAATATTCATTGATTTATTAAAATAACCATTTCGAAAACTATTTTGTACTAATAACTTTCAAAAAGATAATAATAATACAAATATTAAAAACCTTTTTAAGATTAACAACTTTTGCTCTTAAATATATTAAATATTATTCTATATATTATTTTGTAGGATTACTATAACCAAAAAAGGTTTAGTAAAGTATATTTTTGTATTTGTTAGAAATAATTAGTTATTAATCTTTTTTAAATAAAACAAATTTCTATCACAAGTATTAGATAATATTATAAAATGATTTAGTTTTTAATAATTAAATAGAAAGCTCTATTATATAAAAAAGGCTAATAGTTTTATTAATCTAAACTATAACCTTTTAATATACTTTTTTTATTTTTTTGAATATTTGTAATTATATTCAATAATCGTTATAAAAGTAGATATACTTTATAACAATATTAATATAACTAATAAATAAAAGCTTAATTAATTATAAAGAATAATTAATTATATCCTCAATAAATTAATAGTAATATATATTCATTTCAGTATTATAATTTTCATTAAGCTTTCTATCTTTTTTTATAATAAAATTAAAAAGTAAAAAAGCAATAAATAGTAATTCGGAAAGTTAATTAATTATAAGATTCTAATTAATTAAGATTTGTTTATTATTTATATTAAGATTGTTCTAGATTTTGTTAATATAGCAAAAGCTTTAAAAAGCCAAAAACCAATTGATTTATTGAATACTAATTTCAAGTTTAATAAACTTAAACAAAAATATAATTGATCTTATTAAAAATTAGTAGAAAGATTAATTAAAGTTTTAGTAAAAATATTGATATTTTTTAGTATAAGAAAGTAAAACTTTAAAAGTTGATTCTTGTAAGTTTCTGAATACTAATATACAATATTTAAGGATTAATCGAGCTTATAATTGTTATATTAGATTGAACTAATTATATAAAGTATAAAAAAAGTAAATAGGAAAAAATTGAATTACTTCAATATACTCTTGATCTGTAGGATCTTATTGGTTGTTATATACAAATTGCTATAATGATTACTTTTAAATAGAGTATTTTGTAATACAATATTAAAAGGGTTTATAACAATTAAAATGGGGTAGTAATGCAGGGTTTAGGTAATCGGCATAGATAAGCTAGGAAACGCGGGAATTGCGGTAAACGCGGAGTAAAATATAGGATTTCCGTGACAATATTATAATAAAATAGTAAAAATTTATAGTTTATTTTTAATTATTTTATTATAAAAGTTATTAATAATTTAAAATAATTTAAAATAATTTTAAATTTGTATAAGATTTATATATAAATCGAAAATCTTAAATTTTAAACTTTTATAACTTTTTATATAAAATAGCTAAAAATCTGAAATTTTGTAGGATTTATAATAACTATATAAAAATCTTATATATTAAATTTTATAAAATAATATTGAGTTTCTATAAAGTTATCAATAATTGAAAATTGTAGTTTTTGATGTAAAAAACGGGCCAGAAGGGGGGGTGGGCCAGAAGTAGGGTGAGGGACTTATTATAATAAAACTTTTAATATTAAAACATTTATTAAATACTTTAAAAGGCTTATAAATACTTTTTATAAGATTGATAAAAAAATATTTTTATATAATTATTTTTATATTTTAATAAACAAAGTATTAATAATATATTATTATTAAAAAGTTATTTTGTTATAACTTTGTATTATTAAACTAAAGATTTTATTAATTTGTAAGTAATTATAATAATTATTAAATTTGTAATTAATTTTTATAAAATGTTCTAAACCATGCAAGATAGGGTCGTGCACGATGTAGGGATTTCGGTTAAGTTGTGGCCCAACTCTTACCACATATTGGGGGAACTTTCTGGCCGCAATGAACCAGAATTCTGGCGATACGAGCACACTTCAATGCATAGAGTATTACAGAGAGTCCCGCAATAACTAAAGGGCCAATATACTAAAAACGAGTGTTAGAGTAATAATGGTTGGTATTATAAATAGTCATTAGCCGCGGACTGCGCGTCATCAGAGCTGCGGACGACCTTATTTTCGGGCAACTGAGATATTAAAAGCGATAAACATTGGAAGATAAATAAGGTCCTCGATATTTAAAAGGGGTCAACGGCGTCATTTGCGTTACGAACGAAGATAGCGATACGAAGTAACCTTATGTTACGGTCATTGATCTAAGAACTTAGAAGCCACGGACAGCGTATCGAAAGTCCCATCCTATCCTATCCTTGGACTAAGGATAAGCAGGATAGCTTTAACTTGAAGGATGAATGAAAAAAACTTAAGGATATAGTAGGATTTATAGGGTTCAATATAGGATGAAAGGGATAAGGATAGTTGAAAAATAACTAAGATTTGAAGCTATGATATATCCTATTCTCCTATTAAGGTAAGGATAAATACGACTTTTTTAGAGGATAAAAGAAAATAGAATATATGTGAATTTAACAGAATACAGGCCTTCCATCCTGGGCTCAGGATAGGATCGGAGAGGATGAGGATGGGACTTTCGATACGCTGGCCATGAAGTCTTGATCCGATGGATTCAAAGCCCAACTTTTATCAAGGCCTCATGCTAGACTCACTTTCCACCAGCAAGTTTATATATTGATTGAAATTTGAACTCATTTAGCTACATATAAAAGACAGAAGTTTTCTCTTCTTGTTTAATAGTCACTATAGATTTCTTGTTCAATTTAGCATCATCAACTTAGCAATAAACACACTACAAACACACATCAGACTTACAAATCTTGCTTCTTTTTTCTTGTTCTTACTTTTGCTCAATATGTCCGACGATACCATCACCAACACTGTCAAATTCAACGTTCCTGCTTATGTGCGAGCTGAGAGCACAACCGGAGCTGAAGGGCAAACAGGCAGTGACCTTCTTAAGGAAAGAATCCCCGAGGTATTTACGACAGGAGCTTCAACTCATACTCTGTCACTTCATAGAGAAATTGAGTTTCAAGGAGTTCTTGTTCACTGGGACAACTTTGAAACTGAAGTGGTAACCCTCTTCAAAAGACTCTACTTGGGAAAAGACGCAAACGATAATAACATTGAGGGATTCCAACCCAAGAACAATATTTTGGGATTCAAACCCAGAAACAATACTCCAGGCTCTAATCATGTTTACAATGAAATGGCTTACGTTGGTGACGAACACTCAATACAAGCTAGATTCACACAGCAGTGCTTGGTTCCGGTCATAGCTGCACTGCAAGATCACCGACCGAACGCAGCCAAGCAAGGTGAATCTTTCAGAGTCGAGTCAGGGGATACGGGCGATATTCGATATGGTGATGCCAAGTCTAGCAGCCTGAGAAAAACCGGGACAAACAGAGAAAAACTCCCAGATTTTGTTGCAAGTACTCTTACGCATGGAACCCATGTGGATAAGCCCACGGTTGTACCACGTGTTTTGGGAGAGGCCAAAGTGTTTTGGACCCATCGCTTAGGAGAGTGGCTCAGAAGTCGAGATGGGATGGATCGAGGGGGACTTTTCCGCAATCTTTTAGGCAAGGCAAACCCCCCTCTTAATGGTGATTTCTGAAATTCTAATTGAAAAGCAATTCAGGTCAAATTTCCGAATACCTTTATGTAAACAAGTTGACGTATGGGTTCATAACTACCTACAACGAAACCATGTTCCTGAAGGTAGTTAAAGAGAGCAGAACAGAGGGAGAACACCAATATACAGACCAATATGTCTTATACTATTCTAATCTTATCCATCGTGGGACTGAATATAATCCCAACCCTAAGGCCTACGATAACCCAGCAGACTCATATGGGAGACTCAGATGGAATCCATATCAAGACTGCGTATCAATCAGGCAATGCATGTTCTTTATAACACATGAAAGCTTGGATGATGAGAAGTTCGAATCACCAATGAATTCAGACCAAAAGAAGGCCGCGAAATGGACCGGTGCAAGGCCTAAAAATGCAATTTTGAAAGGAAAATGTATTGATAACAGACCTTATAGCAGGTAAGCATCATTGATTTGTATCTGCAGCCCTGCATCAACAATCTCAAGACTGTCCTTCAATCATTATATCTAGAGCTTTTTTCGGATTCAAAGGCGGGAAACGCTACATTGTATACATACTAACTCTTTTTAATTATAGTAAGGACTGGCCATCAGGAGGAACATCTAGCGGTGGTACACGAGGAAGATCTAGAGGTGGTACGCGAGGAACATCTAGCGGTGGTACACGACCAACATCTACCAGTGGTACACGACCAACATCTACCAGTGGTACACGACCAACATCTACCAGTGGTACACGAGGAACATCTACTGGTGGTACACGACCAACATCTACCGGTGGTACACGACCAACATCTAGCGGTGGTACACAAGGAACATCTAGCGGTGGTACACGAGGACGAGCACGTAGCTCCACCCCCTCATCATCACTCAAGGACAATAAAACCTTTGTTGGTCAGAGAAGCAGAGACAAGAAGTGGGAAACATACAAACCTTCTGAGGTTGAGTTTCTAGAGAGTGAAAAGGTTTACGTTTTAAAAAACGATAATAAAAAATCTGTTCACCCGGTTGTTGATATCTATAAAACACGGGGCGATAAAAAGAGAAGTTCAAGTACAGACATTTGGGAAGGCAAGTCAGAACCAGGGTCAAGATCAAAAAGATCATGTAACAGAGATGATATTAAGCCCCTAACAGGACTTGATGGTTTTGGATATGTCGAATTTGGAGGAAAGAATGTCTATGTTCACAAGATCCGTGAAGGGTAGGTAGTATTGAATTGCTGGGAAGGAGTTCGGGCGAAAACGGGGCTGTATTAGATTTCATTTGGGAGTTGTTTTGTATCTGATGTTTCCTTGCGAGTTATGTTAACCATAGTTTATACTTGAACAATTTGGATCGACTGATATTCTTTTGAGCTTATAAAGAATAACAAATCTTGAATCGATGACAGTACATTCTTATAAATTATCAAGGTAGCTTCTAATACAATCTTTAGTATATGTATAGACTTTTATACTTGGAGTTTGAACTCTATACACTCTCCGAAAGAAGCACAGATATATATTTTCAAATACGAGACGAACATTCAAGCCCCCCACGTCTCGATGGCGCAGCGGTAGAATTCATCATTCTCGAGAATGTTGTCCGCCTTTCTACTTAGCAATTGGCAGGGCTTCGATTTCGGACAGTGACATGTCTTGTATGTTATAGTACACATACGGGTGTGGGTCATTGGGGTTTGAGAGCGTCGCGCTCTTAAGCTTTTGATATTTTGAATCTTGGATTGTGGTTTTTGGTTTTTGGTTTTTGGTTTTTGGTTTTTGGTTTTTGGTTTTTGGTTTTTGTTCCATTGTTAAGTAGGAGATGAGATGGGATGGGATGGGATGGGATGAGATGAGATGGGTAGGAGATGAGATGGGATGGGATGGGATGGGATGGGATGGGATGGGATGGGATGGGATGAGATGGGATGGGATGAGATGAGATGGGATGAGATGGGATTCTCTTACTCTTCGAACTTAGATATCATGGTTTCTTTCATGTTTTGGATGTGGGCGTACGTAGAAAGTAATTCTGCGTACATTTGAGATGGAAACAATCAAGTCATCTATGGTTGTCGTCGTTCCTTCCCTCCCTTCTAACCCGGCTCGGAAAAACGTGACTACCAGTCTACCACAACTTTGGAAGGAGCCTACCTAACCAGATACCACAAGGTCTTCTTCACCTTATACTATTCCTTTGTATGGTGAAGTTGTCAAATTATTAGACTCACGTCAACTTTTCTACAAGCATCAAATCATCAAATCATCAAATCATTTTTGTCGCGTCTCCCAATTTCCATCTCCATCACCATCACCATCTCCATCTCCATCTCCAACCCCCCAAAAAAACAGACAAAACACGTCTTTCCTCACATATCAATTTTTAAACCACCATTTTTACAGCTTGGATCTTCAACTTCGTAAGTAACTTTCCCTTTTGATACATCATCTATCTTGCGACTTCTTTATTTGCTTGCGCGCGGAAATGAATGTGTATTCCAAATTCCAGACCATTCAGTGCTTTAGATCCCACCCAAAACTTCAATTTTCTAACTCACTCCAGATCTGCCATGGCGAATTTGAACGCCCAGGAGGAGCTTGAGAGTGTTGGAATACTCGGTGCCACTATAGCACCCGGAAACAGTGTGACAGTAATCCATCAACAAGTACCAGTACGTTCCGATTAAAAATCTTCTCTGCCCTGATTTTGTCTTGGATATAACTGACAATGGTATCTCTACCTGCAGCCCGCACTTCTCAACCGAATCAGAACCCTCGAACAAGCAAACAATACACTGAAGAACAGAATTTCGAAACATGAAAGTCGGATTATGAGTCTCGAAGACAGGTTGAAGAATGAAGCATCTCGTATCCAAGGTCTAGAGCTCGGCGTAAAAGCTCAAACAGCGATCAACCAGAAGTTGGAACACCATCGAACGGCTCAAGAGCTGAAGCTTAATAGTTATGAGAATAATTTACAGGTTCTAGATGTCAACCAAAAGGGCCAAGCAACGGAAATTCAGACTCTGGTAGCTCAACAAGAATATCATCAATCAACGCTTCAAAAGTACACGCTTTGTCTCGAATCAACCATTCAAACTGCCGCCAACACAAACTTTCAAATCCAGAAGGCAAGATTTGACAAACAAGAGCGTAAATTGAATGAGAAGTTTGCCTTTTATGAGTCCGATTTACTTCAGAGATTCAAGCAGATGATTCTCACAGAACTATTGAGCTTGGACACTCAACCTGCTAGTGAAGCCGGTGAAAATCCTGAGTCGCACATCGTAAGTTTTTTTTTTGCCTTGGTGGCTCTCATCATTCAAGTTTCTAACTGCGCCCCGCTTTTGATATCCATTACTCTATATATGCTGATGCGTTGGCGACTCAATAGAAGGTGGAACGAACCTAGAGAACCCGAGAATGCGGGAGCATGAAAACTTCGAGACCTTTAATCAGGCATGCAATTAACACTGGACTTAAACAGTAGATGAGGTACAATCTACGAGTTTCTTTTCTGCTTTATAAAATTACTTATTCTGGTCTGTGGTCCACATTTTGATTCTCCTATATGAACTAACATACTTGGCGTTTTTACAGGGAGAAGAGATTAACTAGAATACATTCAAATCAACAGATAATTCGCGTTGGCTTGCAAGCTCTATCAACATGTTTTGGAGTCAATATTCGGGTGGGAAAATGGTTAATAGTTTGATACATTGTGACAGAAGTATCCCAAAGGACAGGAGATTGGTAGCTCATATACAAGAGTCTCATATACAGAACCCTGCACTCTGTATCCTCTCTATCATGTTTACTTTTATTGGCTTGCTTAAAATTATGTACATGGCATCTTGATTTTCGTCCATCCATCTGCTGGAGCAAAGATATTGGCAGTGACCTTGAACTTCAGCAACCTGAGAAGGGTATCAGAAGAGTATCAGAAGCCCACCAAGCCAGCACATATACTTAAATATCTCACGATTTCTTCACCTTCCATCTTTGTCTTCATTTTGCTACACCATCTTTCTCCTCTTTCACATCTCCACTGCCAGAATCAATCAGTCCACAACAGTCTCTGTGCTCAGCAGCTGTCTCCCGGAACCTCTTTTGCATATTCTTGAGTCGTTCTTGAATTCTTTCTAACTCTGTAATTTTTCCGTTCGTCTTTTCTTTTTGCTTTTGGAGTTCTTCTTGGGTTTGTTCCATTTGTTTACTTAATTCAAGAACATTTCGATTGAAGTTTGCGCAGGACTTTTTCTAGGATGAAAGTATTAGTGAAATTCCAAAGGCTGACCAAGTGAGAAAGGAGGAGACAGGTTGATGTTTGGAATGGATTTGAACTTACAAAGTTTTCTTCAAGATCAATTGATTCGGACATTTTTGTGTAGTCAAAAGGATGAGTTGTTGGTTAGGAATCCCGAGGTCTGGGCCTGAGGGAGTAAATTTGGAGGAAAGAGTTTAAATGCTGTTTGGGTTGAGATTTTCTGAAGAGGGTGTAAAATAGAAGTGGATATAGATCCAGTTTAGATGGATAGTACAGTTCAAAGGTTCAAAGGTTGAAAGGTTTAATACTGGAAATCAGTTGATATTTCCAAGACGTTGTCAGGTGAATCAAGATGTATCTGATCTTTATATTTCCGAATTGATCAAAGCTAAAGCACACTTGGAGATCCCTATAAATAAAGAATTGACCAGACAATTGGCTCCAGCCTTAGATAGCGAATTTCCTTTAGTAGCACTCAATTCCATAAAATGCTCATTATCACAACACCATCTTAACCCCTTCCATGCCCAAAAATCTCTTCAAATTTCCCCGCAAACTGTCGCACAATCAACCCTAACTTGATATCAACCCAGTGCATTAAGAAGATAAATATAAAAGTGCCGTGTCAATTGGTAAAACTAAGCATACTCTATTGTTGTGCCTATACTTTATTATCTAAAATAACTCTATTTTTCATGCTAGAAGAAGGCGCGGGCGCGCTTCGATTTAGTTTAATGATGTGAAGGGGTGTCTGTGTCGCTTTGGGTAGTTTGGTGGGAAATGCTAGGGGGCGAGAGAGAGGGGGCGAGA
>NGKJ01000017.1:152215-194195 GCA_002162495.1 Myriosclerotinia curreyana
GAGGGAAGGTGAGGGGGAGAGGGAGAGGGAAATCTGATGGAACGGTTAATGAAAGGGGCGTATGTATTCACGCATAATTCCAATTTGCGAGTCTGAACCTGCATGAGTCAAGGCCGGCATATCTCCCAACTAGAACTCATCGCGGGACGATAGGAGGCAGGGAGTGAAATGGAGAGATCGGATGTGAGATATTTTGTTGAGTCAAAGGAGTTGAATGCCATTATCTCAGGAGACTACACGAATGGCTCTGAGGAACAGCAGCCTGGTCAAGCTTGATGTTTTACAGAGAGATGTGAGTTATTCCTGAATATACAAAGGTATTTTTTCAGGATTATATCTTAAGGAGTAGGTATCAACGACCCTTTTCCAGGTTCATAGCAACAGGTTGATACATCGGGTATTTGGGTTATCAATTAAAGTAACGGAAAGAGATACTGTTAATATCAAGTATTACAGCAACGATAATTGTGCTCGGGGACTGTAGAGGCTATGAAGTACAGAACTATGCAGTCAATATAACCTCCAATTACTTTGGTCACGGAACCCTTTTCTTGAATGTGGGTATATTGAATCAAATTCTACAACCTTGATCAAGTGAATGACTTCCATGACAATTATGGAAGTTTTTTCACACTATTATCCCTTCCAAGTGAAGAACGATCTGGTCTACTTCCATTCTCGTTCTATCTACGGATTAAAAGTTGAGCAGTGAATCTAATTGGACTCGTTTCTTTCCCGCAATATAGTTGAGATAAAAGCTACCTCTTTCTCAGAAAGCATCTACCGGTAGTCTTTTGACTGTTCATCATCATCCAAAAAACCAGCACAAAACTTTCCACACAACAAAATCCTCAGAAAAAACACCTCTAAGATAGCCAATCTCAACAATGGACAGCACCGAGAGACGAGCTGAGCGAGAACGCCTCATTATAGCACTAGTAAGTCTCATATATATATATATACCCACTCCCCCAATCTTCACAGCGCAAACTAACTAACCATCCACTTCTTCCAAAAGAACCAAAGAATCTTCCGACTTGAAATCGAATACCAAGTCCGGTGGTCCCTCATGTCCGCAGAGCGCAGGCAGGAACTTGATCGAAGAATGACGCACTTGCAGAGGCAGAGGGTGGCTATCAGAGAACGCGCAATGTTTCAGAATCTGCGGGATTCTGCGTGGGAGGCACAAAAATGCTGGGGATGAGTTTTGCTGTTAGTTTGTCACGCAGTGGTAGGATAGAGGTTCGATGTAATCCTGGGTACCATGCACGAAATTCTTTATTTGCCCAGACTTGACTTTAAAATATGTAATATTGGATGTGTGGACTTATGCAATGATGCAAACTTTGAATATAATAATAATTTTAAATTCTTTTGGCATCGAAGATTTGATAATCCTGAGTTTTCAATGAAGCCGTGCATGCACAAACTCCTTTGCAAAGGTTGTTGAAGGGAATCACGCCTACGGTGCAATGATTATTGATATTTCAGTTTTGAAAAGTGAATAAACTCATCTTATACTTCTTTTTTTTTCCTTGGCAGTATTATCAGCCATAGTTATTTTAGAAAATTGGTATATCTACTCTGCTACTCTGTTTAACTTCCGCACATTGAAAACCTGACCATTTTCCCAGGAGACCTTCACCTACACTAAAGCTCTCTGCACAGCGGGAATTGCCAAATCAAGCAAGCCAGCAAGCAAGCAATCACCAAAGTAACCACACTCGCCTCCATCCCAAACATGGACGATCCCGACGTCATCCTCGCGGAAATTGAGCGCCTCATCGCAGCAGCCGTAAGCTCCATCCCCATCCCTCCCCTGCTTCTATCGAACTCAAAACTAACTATGCGCACCTTTCCCCAGAATCGGGCTCTCAGAAATCTAGACTACCAGCTATCCGCACGTGCACCCAACGGCGAACCTTTCATCTCCCCCGAAACCCTAAGAGAACTTCAAGAGACGGCGCGCCATATTGTTGAGAGAGGGCGGCAGATGGAAAGAAGATTTGTGAGGAGGCGAGCGCGCTTGGCTCTGGAGAATCTGCGGAATGTTGTTGAGGAGGCAAATGGGTGCATGCGCTGAGTTGTGCGGTGGTCGAATGTGGTGGATGTTAAGGAGGTGCTGGAGGCGATATTTAATAGCTCCCTTGTCTAGGACTCTGCGATGAATTTAACATAAATGGATCTTTCGATGAAAGGAGGAAACTAGGAAATGGAACGCCAATTCTTTGAAGTCTCTGCAGATTTTTGTCTTTTCTCTTGTGCTCGCTTTTGAAAGGAAGTTGATAAGCTGTTTGAAGGTTTAATGGTTTGAACCTTGAACAACGCCCTTATGCATATGATACTTTCGGTTGCTCATCATCTGCATTGCATGATGTAGTTGACCGTCCACCCCCCTTTTCATGTGGAGAGGCTGCATAATTGATAATTAGTTGAAAGTTGGGCAAGCTACAGTTGGTATTACCATGCATATATGGGGGCAATATGAAGGATTCCATTTCATTCAATGGTTCAATGCTATGACTTCCGGTGTAATCAGAAGCTTCCTATTTCGCGGGTTCCACGCATAGCATGGAGGTGTTTACTCTTTCAGTACAGTAGCGTGAGAAATACACAACAGCCAGTCGAGTAGAAGTGCTTGACAGGAAAGTTAGCAGGGGCCAGTTAACTTTAGAAAATGAAATAAGAAGTAGAGAGAAAGTATTTGATGTCGCAAGACATAGCTTGTGTAGGGGAGAAAAAATAAGAGACTGTAGTATTGCTTCCTGCCTACGTACAATAATAACTCTGGTAAAGTGAATGATTATCATCTAGAACTACCGAAAATTCACCAATACACCAGTGATAAGTGCCTCCACAGGATAAAGTCTTTCTAGAAACTAATTGCATTATCTAAAGAGTGAATTTACTTCTTTAACTTTAGGTACCTAGGTAGACTACTGTACTAACATCTCGCTTAAAGTACGCTAGTAAGCGTAAAGCAGCTTAAAGCCTCCCAGGTTCGCAGAATCCATACTCATTTCCTGACAACATCAACCTCAAACCAAACCACAAACTATCTGCATCTTTTCACTACTGGAAAGATGGCTTCCTTGACACCCGATCTGGAGAAGAAAGTCTTCCAAATAGTAAATAGATTCCTCATTGGTCTTCTCCCTTGCATTTCTTTCTACTCCTTTCTATCTGAACTAACTTCCCTCTTCTATAGGCTGAATGGGAACTTCTGGATACAAAACAGAATATCAAAATAAATGAAGAGTGTGCTAGAAAACACGAGAGATTGATTCGAATAGAAGAAGCAATTTTGGAGGAATTCGCACAATTTAGACAACGATGTCGATTTCGCATCAACGAAGCACGTGTTACACCACACGAGGATGAGCTTCGAAAGCACAAGCGAGCAATTGATGTGCATCAGCAAATAATCTATCATCTGAAGGAACAAGAGTCGCAGTGGGAGAATTGCGTAACTAATTGGGAGGCTTTCAAACAAAGCGAGGCTTTCAAGATTTACTTGAAGACAAAAAGTGACGACGTGATTGAGAAGAAATGGAAGGTCGCACAGAAGAAGATGAAAAAAATGAAGGAGAAAGAAGTGACGGGTGAAAAAGAAGCCTGTTCGGAAACAACGGAGGAAGGCCCAATTAAACTACATATGACAGGAACAATGTATGTGGACATTGGAGCCAGAAAAGAAGCTTGAGGTTACAAATCGCATTGTAAGTTATTGTATATATCTACAAGGCATTCTAACTTTCTGATACGACAACCACTCTATCTGCCTCATCAATTGCAAACACGGCTAACATTCGGTTTCCTCAGGTCCTCATGAGCTATATCACTGGTAGACTCCACTTTTAGGCTGCTGATGGGAGTTTCAGGAATGTTCTGGGTTAGGATAATATGAGCTTCTACATAAGAAAATGTCTTCATGAATGTTGATCCCACTTTTGAGCCAGTGAATTCTTTTAGATTTTTATGTCTTTCTTAGAACCAATCACTATATTTAATGGCCCTAAATATAGAGAAAAGACCCGAGAAGATGAAAGACGGATCACGGAGCTAGAGAAGAAAAAGAAGCTTCTCACAGAAAGCACACAATGGTAGCGGGACTTCAAGAAGGGTATGGAAAAGGAAGTCATGGATTCTTTAGCCGATTTAGAAGACGAAAGATGAAGGAAATTTAACAGCATGACGTATGGTGTAAGTCACTACATCTCCTTTTTTGCATGAATAGACTCTCCTCCACTTCAGAATCCTGTACTACATTCCCTCTTCTATAGATCAGCAGAGCCGAGATAGTGGTTGCGGGTTAAGGATTCTGTCACGGTCACTCTGAGCAGGCAGCTCGGCTAGATCTTGAAGAGTAAAACCCCGCCCTTCCGCCCAAACTCTCTTTTTCTTTAACTTTTTAAGGATCTCAACCTCGAATTCAAGTTTTAGATACGCTAAATCTAACAATGTCCCAGGAAATACCTGCCTCCGAAATGGCTGAAACTCAGAAAAGGACAGGGCTAGTCTATCAAATCGAGATTTTTTTTAGATAAAGCACAATGTCTTCTCCCTCCCTTGATGCTTCGATATATATATATATTTGAGAGCCAAGTGATAAAAACACTTTTAGAATGTGAAATGTCAGAAACTTAAAATCGACTCGAACCAGGACATCATCCGATCCATGGATCAAACAAACAACGAATGTGCAAAGTGTATTCAGGTCAACGAAGTCTTCACACGATTCGAAATCCGAGCGTGACACCCAAACCCTCAGTAGACACAAGGAGTTTTACAAAGGAACAATCCAATACAATGAGAAGAATATTATTTTTCGCCAGGATATGGCTTCAAAGATCGAGGAAATTTAACAGCGGATCGAATAGTTTGGAGAAGTACGGGTTGACGAATGCAAAAGAATTGTTGGCTCCGTTGATGGACGAAATGAAGGAAGCAGCGTGGCTGTTGAGAGCCGAGGAGTTTGATGAGAAAAGGGGAAGGTAGTAGTGAGTCAGTTCGGCAAAGAAACTGGCTTGCAGCGTATGTTAATACTTTCCAGGCTAAAGTATGATTCCATTTATTCTAACAGATTAGTGCTAATGCTCTTCTACTTTTAGATGTCCAAAACGAAAACCAAAGACAGTGCGTGCGGAGATTGGGATTAGGAATATAGGCAAAGGTCATGGTTATTGGACAGATATGGGTCAAGCAGCAACTTTACATCATCTTCTGAGTACCAAGCAGTAGATTACACTCAATACAGACAAACTCATAACCATAATCCCGAGTCCGATCTTGACAAGTGAATCCCGTTCTCTGGCTTTGATTGTTATCTTTTAATATTCACCTAATAAATGCCCCCATTCTCACTCTCTTCCCTAAATTCTCTTCAAATCTTTCCAACTTACCCAAACAACCAACACCTCAACTAACGATCTGGGTTCTGATCAATATACCAAGTACCATCATCGATATCACAATGCCTCCGAAGAGAACCGCCTCTCAAATGACTGGAAAGTCTAGGAAATCAGAGGATGATAGTCCCATCAAGAGAGTAAGTAGATCTTATCTATTCCTTTTCTCCCAATATTCCTACCTATATCCAGATACCCTGGCTTACCTTCTTTCCAGATAAAAGATATACTCAACGAAAAAGAAGACGAGGTCAATTTCAGAAAAGAAGAAACTCAAGGGTTTGAAGACCGCATCCGAATTCACGAGAAAGATATCGAAGAAAATCAGCACCGCATTCGAATCTTGGAAGGACAGATCCGGAAATACAGAGAATCAAATCAAGTGGCTCAAGTAGTAGTTCGAGATTATAAGGAATCCATCAAAAAGAGTCAATTCAAGCTCTTTCTCACTTTGTCTCAACTCCGCGATCTCAAGGTAATTGACTGGCAAGGAGAAGTATGGGAAAAGAGGTTGCTGGAGGCTGCAGGCAAGGATTTAGCGAAGTTGTTGGAAAGAGAATTGGAGGAGGATGGTCTTTTGCCGGAAAGTGAGGACGAAGAAGTTGAGGGGGAGAAGAACGAATGCGAGACTTAGGATACTTGAGGCTGCATACTGCATGCTGCAATGTAAGCCACCACTCCTCAGTTCAATGCACCATCATTTTTACCTCACTGCGCTAAAGCTAATGATATCCTACCTTCAGTTATTCAAATTTGAAAGTCAAAGCCAATAAATGCATGCGAAAGTGGAATCTGATACGTGGGAAAAGGTCGTGGCGGTTGCATAGATGCGGCTACAGCGATGACTTATTGTCTGCCGTGTCCTCATAAGCATCAAATTGCTTTTGAAAACAGGGGTTGGCCCAGGATTGGGGTATGGCACTTAAATGATATTACAGCCGCATTCTTATTTTGTCTTCTTCGATGCCCACAGACTTTCCAACTTCCCCAAGAGCCTCGACTTCAACTAAAAGCTACTATCTTCATCGTCGCGATACGACATGTCCAGAACTCCAATCCAAATCCGAACCCAAACCGATAGATTCGGTGCAAGCGAAATGGAGATTCAGAATACGGGAGTGGTTAAAAATGATAGGTTGAAAAAATACAGCCGGAGAAACAATTTCTCAGTATAACTTTTTTTTTTGGCATAGAATATATCAATGACTTACATTCCTTCCAACATTGATGCAGTGACGGGCAATCTCATTTCTAAGCTCTCATTCATTAGTAAAGCGGTGAGGGTCTGCTCCCATATATATAATTCAATTACGCGAAGTTCCATCACAAAAGCGTTTCTAATGATGTGGGCTGCCTATGATTCTTGCTCTTCGTTCAGCGTCCATAGGATTGAACGCCTGGCTTCATCCATCAAGAGTCCCTCAATGAGGGGATGGTGTCGCTACAAAACAAATTTTTGTTTTAATTTTTTGCGAGCCTTATTCACTCTTTTGATGGTCGCTGTGAATTTTTTTTCATGTGAGCTCGACTGTTGGTTGTTTTGTGAGTGTATTTCACCTCCGACACACCTCGCTGTCCTCGCTTAGCCAACTATTTTGCGAAATGTGGGTCAAGAGTCGGGTACAAACTCGGAGTGACCATTTATTGGGTTATATAGGTATTTCAATCAATTCGAAGAAAAACGATTGATACAAAAAAACATCGATATTAATAAGTCATTCATATCTCCAATGAAAAATTCACTTGTCATAACTTCGGTATCTTCCTTCCTGTTTCCCCTCTTCTCTTCATTCTTCCTCTTCTTTCCTACTTCATCCAATCTTCAGGAATTCTCTACACTTCAAAATCCAATCAAACTCCCAAAACGAAACTTCATGTCAAAGGATAAATCGAAATCGTCTACACCAACAAAGAAACTAAAATTCGAGATGACAGGCAAAGGAAACGAACCATTCGAAAAATACTACGTGCCTCATGGTAAAGTAATCTCAATCTCACTACTTTGATTTCTTCCACTAAACAAATTTATTTTAATCAAAAGAAAAGGACATATAGCGGAATTATCAAACTTCCAAACAGAAATGCAAAAGACTCTTGAAAGCACGAGAAGAGATCAAAGAATACAATCTGAAGACTGCAGACCTAACGAAAGAAATACAAAAGTCCGAAGCTTGGAAGAAGTGGCGTAGGGCGGAAATAAAATGGTCAAAAGAGAATAGAGAATTTCTGAAGATGTCTGGTGAAGATAAGGAGTTGGCGATCGATGAAGATATAGGTGATGAAGATCCAACAGGTTCCTCCCCAATGATCAAGCCTGAATATTCTTCAGAGGCCTCTTCTTGCTTGGCAGACGCTTCTCTTCCAAATTTCGATCAACCATATTACAAGAATGAAGATTCAACCTCAATAAACGATCGAGCAGAACATTTGCAGCATTTACAGGATGAATTCCTACTTGAAAGTCATCTTCGTCAAGAAGCAAAAAATGGGAGGAAGAGAAGGAAAGGAAAGCTTATCTCCCAGGATACAAGAAACGCTGGGCTAAAAGAACGATCTTCTTCAAAGTGTTGGCGGAAAGAGCCGGTGGACGTGCCAGTACTAGGGAACGTGCCAAGGGTTGTGCTTCATCACCATCGACTATGAGTGAGGCATATGGTGAGGAAGCTTCAATTTCTTCACGCGAACAGTTAAAAGGAAAAAATGAGGTACGGAAAAATAGTATGGAAGGGGGTGGTATCGTAGGTAATTTGATATGCGTTCCATCCCTTAGTATGAGATTTTCACACGTTTCTTCCGACTCGTACAGTATTTAGTTACCGGACTTTTTTTCTTTTTCAGAGTGATTTAGTCGCCATCATTATACATCAGCCAGGAGATTGGAGTTCGAGGCCAGCTATGTGTTTGAAAAGGAGGGCGAGGGAGTGACACAATAAGATTCCAACTAAGAAATCTCCTATAGCGGACTCAGTCTTTACTCCAACTCCGCATGAATTTCTAAGTATTGTCAAAGTAGTGCTGCTGCATCTTTGAACTTCTTTCAGTATTACTATACCTGGTTTGATCGGGAGCTACATACTTTTCATTCCCTATTGTACCAATGAGGAAGGCTCGGCGATTCATAACTTTCCAATCCAAATGTGAAAATTCTCACAAGTATCTCCTCTTAATCCCAAGAAAAAATATACTTCTAAACAACATCATTTACAATGCATGCTTGACTAAACAAATTTCACAATCAGACTCGGAGCATCTGAAAACTCCGTAGACATCAATCAATGAAGCCCAGGTCTTTCCAGAATCCGTTTCCTCCTTTTCTTCAACAATTCTTTCCACCCTCCGAACCCACTTTGAAAATCAACACTTCAGTGAATTAATAGAGTAATAAAGGATTGTATACCATATTTTTATGAAATAGAGTGTTTGAGGACTGATGAAATTCCCTGTCGTTTACTAAATGACTGGATTCCGGTGACTACATGGCGATGGTGCTGGTACGAAACTACTTGGCCTTCAAATGGCTCTGAGACACCAAACCAATCTCCCGCACGATGACTCTCAAGAATAAAGTATGAATCCACCCTCTACCATCATCATCTTTCTTCCCTGCAGAAAAAACACCTACAAATAAAAATTATGGAGTGCACCCGCATCAAAATATCACAGCTCCATTTACAGATAGCACACCATCTAAACCGCAACGAATATTCCTTCTCAGGGAACATATTCAAACCATCAAAACTACACCAGGCTACAAAGCATATCCGAATTAAACAATCAAAAAAGGTTACAACCAAAAATATTACATCCTTAAATTTAAATCCAATTTAACAGTACTGACGCCTTTGCTATTCCATCTGTACAACCAACTCTGCCGCGTTACTCCTCCCTCGCTTAGCAACAATATATACCCAAAACCTTTCACTTCCTTCAACAAACATCCCATCGCGTCGCCTTGGCGCAGTTGGTCGACCAACTGCTCTGTAACCACCTTCGGGTGGGTGGGGTGTTTGTTGCGATAGCCATGACCCCATCTCGGAGGGTTCAGCTACAAATAAAATCCCATCTCGAAGGGATTTTCCCAGGCGCCTAGACGCGCTACGACACTGGTTTTTGCCATTTTGGATGTCCTTGGTTTTATTTTTATTTTTATTTTTGAAGTTTTGGAGTGAGGATGGTGGAAGGAGGAATGAATGAGAAAAGGTGAAGAGAAGCAGAAGGCATGTAGAAATTTTTTACGGATGATGATAGAGCTGTGTAGGAAAGGAGTTTATTTTTGTCTGAATCATCGGACTAACCTGTGAGTACTCTCATCCAAAGAGTTGAATAAATTTTGATAGACTAATTCTATGGGGCAAGGCTTGCAGTTCAATGCTACCTTATAGGGAGAACAGTTAATTTGTATTGGACCTAAAGCCGTTCTAAGCTAGCCCTAAAACGACCAGGTTTAATATATCCATTACCTAATTAAGTTATAGTTTTTTTAGAATTTTTTTGAATCGGATACTTTTTTTAATGGATTTTATAATTGTAATAATTAAATAAGTAACAATTGCTTTTTTGAATAAATTTTAAATAAATAATAATTGTTTTTTTTAATAGATATTAAAAAAATAATTATTATTTTTTTAAATAAATACTTTTATAATAATTGCTAAACAATTAATATAGATTTTAATAATTAATTTATATATATAAGGTTTATTTGTTTAGATAATTATATACTTTATTATTATATAAATATCACTTTTAGCATTATACAAAAGTATAATATTAGCATTATATAAATATTATACAAAAAGGATTATATAGGGATAAACTTTTGCTAATTCAATAAATTTTGAAATTAGATTTTATATATATGGTTTTGTTATTATTATATATAGAAAGCGAGGAGGTGTAGTGTATAATTAAAGTTATATTAAAGGATGTGTAGGGGTAGTTAAATAAGTTAAAGGATATGTAAAGGTAGTTGAATAAGTTAAAAGGATCAAAAAAGTTATGTAAGAGTATAATAGTTAGATTAAAGCTTAAAATATCAAATTAATATTTTTTATAATTAATTAATAAAAATAATCAATATTAGCTAATAATAATTTTAAATATTAATTTGATATCTTTTTTGTAACTAATTAATAAAATAATAATATTTCAACCAATATTCTTCAAATTTATTTAAAAAATTGATCAATACTATAAATTAAATGGATACTACTTGTTTCAATTATACAATAAATATAAAATTCCAAATCGGATACTAAATCGATACAAAATATAGGTTGTGGTAAAGCCAATATAAAATAACTATTCTCCCTATAAGGTATGTTGCATATCAGAATCTGTTATTTCTGACCTTCTCACCATCACCATCACCATCACCATCACCATCGATCTCGCTCAAGAACGAGTAAGAACGAGTTATGACAGGTTATGAAATTGAGATATGCAACAAGAATGTCTAAAAGTAATGCCCCATATTCACTAAAAGATACTCTCGTCCCAAGTAAGATGAATATAGCCATAATGGGACAAAATCCGCTTTTAGAACGTTTAGTCGCATCTCTGATGTTCTGCTATTTGAAGTCTGTTGGCGACAGGTCCCTATCTATGGAGTTTAATATCTCTATTGCTCATGGTTAAGGCAACCAAACCTATACAACCAAAAAGTTTTGTTGTAGATCTAAGGTCTGTGTGAATAACGCCATCACTATCGATGGGGTTCAGAGTACACGACTGATCAGGAAAGATTCCAAGCCTCTGTTCAATCTGAGCAGTGGTTGCGAAACAAACTAATACACGCAGCGGAATCTCCTTGGGCCAATACATCACTGATGAATATTTTCGTCCCAGCTAAAGATGTACTTCAAAGAGAGTGTTGGTATCGATGGGTGTCAAGTTCAACTGGGCTAGGAACAACTCCAACCAGACCCTTGACAAATAAGAGATGCAATTTGTTTTTTTCCAAACATTCCATTCACTGTATCCATCGGTCTTCCCAAATAGAACGTATCTGTGATTGGTCATGGTTTGCAACTGAAAGTTTTGTTGCACATCTAGTTTCGAGCTTTCGGGAGCTTTCAGTTCATTTTCAGTTCAGGTTTGAATTGAAAGTTGACATAGATCACTAGCCAATCAATCAGCTAACGCTTTCCAGCCACAAGAAGACCTTGAACGATGCAATTTAAAGCACAAATAATTGTTGTCATCAACACACTGTTTTCATGTGGATACTATCCGACCAATATCTCAAGATTCCTCAGAACCATGAATTTTATGAGTTCCTTCTACGCTAGCTACGATGCAACTTTAATTCGTTGAGCTTTTCTACTAAAAAGGTCGTTTGTATACCCGAAATCTTCAGAAGCTTTTGAATCTCTTGGATGAGGTCCCTCTATTGGACGGGATCCCTATATATGAGGATTAGAGTACTTTCTCCATCACCACCACCACCGCCATCATTACCACCACTGACCAGGGTCAAGAGCACCACCGAAGAGGCTCACTATAAACCGGACACACTATCAACGGCCAACAGGTGCAGCAAAATAAAATACCCCCACCAGTGCCGGTATCAAACCAGAACATCAAACTAGCCCCCGTCGGCAATGCTCAAGGTCAGCTTTTGTAGTACTTTGACCTGAACAGCCTTGACATTAGAAGAAAAGATGAGAAATGCAAGTGAACCATCTTATCCTCTCGTCCCAACACACTCGTCTCCGACCTGAGAAAACACTGGTCCCTGATAAGAAACTTCCCGCGCAATATCTCCTTCATATGCTCATCCTCATCCCTATCCTTATCCGTCTGCAATAAAAGAGATCCTTCATCGTAGCAAACCAAACATCAAAGAAGAATTACCACTTAGTAAGCCCCCAGCTCAAGAAACATGAAATTTATATTCAAGAATAAATAAACTAGTAAGTAAATAAACTTGTGAGTAAATAACATCATACGTGGGGTATCCTATCCTATTTTGTGGAATATTCCCCCACCCATATCCCTCCCATTGACTATAAATCCTATCCTGCCAGTTATATCCAACCTTTGCGCCAAACTAGACGAGACCATCCATATATTTCCGTCCACCCCATATATTTCCTACAACGTCCATCTGACCTACCACCGCACCGGCCTTTCTAACCCCCAGACTTAACTGACAAATCTAGCCCCAACCTCTCTAATCATTATTAACAACCCTCAAAGTCCTCCTTGGATTCATCACCACGTTAAAAAAGCTGGGTTCCCTATCCCCCAAAAGATCTTCCAAACTACTACTAATACTCCCCACACTTCCCGCACCTCGTGCATGACCTCTCCATCCCGCCCTCACACTCTCATTTCCCCTCCCCACCCCCGGCCCTATCCCTTCATCCTCCTCGTCAATCCTCTGATACGAAGCGCCCCCCGGCATAACCCCACCACCATAAACATATGTTCCACTTCCTCCACCTCTATCCTCATACCCTATCCCATTTCCACTCCCACTCCCACTCCCACTCCCTTCACCCCCCGAACCCGAAAGTCCCCCTCCTTCAGACCTAACACTCGGAGTCTGCAACCCACTCGTCCCACTAACATCCGTCCCAAACGGCCCCAACATCATCGCATTCCCCATCCCCCCCACTTTCTCCCCATACTTTCCATTACGACTCGATCCATCCGAACCCCTAAACATTCGATTCGCAGGTGCAAAAGCCGTCCTTTGAGACATGGCCACATGCTCTTTGTATAACTTTAACTGTCTCCTGTATAACCAACTACAAAATGCTAGATATCCAGCCAAGAAAGCTAATGCGGCGGCAATGACACCTGCAATGATTGCTGCTTTATTTGTCCCTTTCTTGGTTGTATCCGGAGGAGAAATTGGAGTAGAGGTGGATGTTGATGTAATTGTAGAGGGGGATTGTGTTACCGTGAAAGTGGGAGGTTTGCCAGTTGCTAGAGGACCAGAGGTGGCGGAACCAGCCGCAGGAGTACTTGCTGTCGCACCCCCAAGAGAAGAGCCACCGATGACTGATTGTACGACGTCAGGAACGGTATAACCAGTAGAGCCTTTGATGATGTCGGAGTTTTGATTTGAGGAAGATGATGAGGATGAGAAGGCAGTGAAAGAATTACTCCATTGAAGAGATGAAGCGTTGAAAACGTATACCCCAGGACTATCACAAGAAATGTCTTTTCCCACGTAGCCACCAACAACTACAATTTGTCCATCCCAGAGATTACAAGTATGACCAGCTCGAGCCGGGGGTTGGGATTGATCGGACATATCAACTTGGATCCAAGTGAAAGATGGAATCGTGAGGATCCACATATCGGAATATTGAGTTTGGTTACCATATGGGATGAGATTTTGCCCTCCATATAAATAAATGTTAAAACTACTACCATCGGGTGCAGCGGCAACCACGGCACAAGGATCGACACGAATTGGAGGAGTCACTCCGGAGGTGCTTTGCTTGTACCAAGTACTATTCGCAATATCATATACATCGATAACGTTCATCTCTGTCTTATAGAAGTCAGTTCTCCAAGCAGAGTAAGTGAAAGTCCAGGACTTACAAATGTTTCATTAGTACCACCGGCCAATCCAAGCAATATTCCATCAACTCCCCAACCAGGAACATATACCAAAACACCATCAGCTCTTTCCGTAAAACCAGCATCATCTTGTAAGCCACCTTGGGTAATATTTCTGTACACACCACCAGTGCCCGCACCGCTGATAGTTCCTAATGAAGTTACTCCATCATTTGTAAATCCAGGATGAGTAAACTCTAGGAGACTCTTCAGATATACTCGAGCAATTTGATTGGACCATCCAGGCGTTGTATACATATCTATCGATACTCACTGTTAGCAGTCGTCCAATGAAGTGTTCAGCTAAAGAAAGCAACCAAGAAACACATCAAACTTACCCAGATGTCCCCCAAAATACCAACTCCTCCCCAATTCCGGAACACTCAGCCCGGCCCCCTCCGCCGCTCGTTGAACACTTGCCGGTGCGACATCCGAACCATTACCTGCCGAAGTTTGCGGATTTGAGAATTCCGTCCATTTCGCAGACCCAATATCATATTTCCAAGTCGCTACTGCTGAAGGGGAAGTTGGTGGATTGTCTGAAAATTCACCTCCGTACAAAAATAATGAATCATATGTATGCCATAGCGAGCCCATTGCTACTGCTGGGGGACCTGAAGGTTGCGGTAAGCCAGATAGAACCGGTGATGCGATCTGCCAAGTTTTGGTGAGATCTAGGGTTAAGAAGTCGTTGTCTGTAGGAAGTTAATACTAAATTCCAATGCCGCAGAAGAAACTTCTCACTCCAAGTATCCGTAGTTTGTCCACTCTTTGTGGTAGCTTCCCCTCCATATATGTATAGTGTTCCATTGACATTTGCAGCTAAAACGCCCACAATCAGCCATATATCCATAAGTTCAAACAATCAGACCAGAACATACTCATATGACTCCATCTCGTACAAATCGAAGTGGGACTATTAGTCCTCCCTTCAATCATACTACCATTATCAACCAATTCCGAATCTCTTATCACTCCGGCATCCGCACCATTCCCACTCATAACATTTGTATTATTCTTCTGTACCCTAGTATATTCAAACGCGGGCACAACTGCCGCAATCAAGAACACCAATAACGCAAGTCTCGGTATCGTCGGAAAGGCCCTAGGAGGTGCATTCGAATTGGCGATCATCGGTCTGCCAGTCTTCCTAATCTTTGATTCCCTCAGCGCATCGTGTGGTTTGTCATTTTCTCTCTTTCCTCCTGAAATTATCGATGTTCCACTCCACCTACTCCTCGCCCTCAAACCAGTATCAATAACAGAAGACCCCCCTCCTAAACTTTCAACATCCACTCTCTCGATTATCTCATCATCTAACCCCACCTCCTTAAACCTCGATCTCCTAACTGTGCTAATCTTCTTCACCCCAACTCTCTCTTCATCCGCCTTTTCGCATTCGCGCAATCTATCTGCCACATTCAGTGGTCCCGCGGAGCCGCGAAAAGGGACATGTATCGTCTTCGACCTATCAATCGTAAAACCGCCCATATTTGTTCGTTTCCTGCCATTCACCAAATACCCCTTAGATAGATCTCAAATCTCAACCCAAAATCTTGCCCCAAGATTGCAGTCGTACATAAGCCCAAGGCCCCAAGAGATATATAAATATACAAATGAGAAACAATCATGAAACACATAAAACACAAGTAACATCCGTCATCAGAACTCTTCCTCTCACAAAAAAACGATAGAATAAGAATTAGCGTACAACTGTTGGTATCTCTTCAGGTATTCAACATATCAACACAGGCACAAAGTCACTAAACAACACCTACATACATTAAACATCCTTACATCATACCCAATAATACAATAATATTCAGGCTTTTTGACAACTAATCCCGTCAGATAGCCATGCAGATATACCCTATAAATGTGGTATACTTCGTAAAAAAGTGGTGGATTCACAGGGATTTCGATGGGTAATATTCAGTATTGATTGGTGAAACGTGTATGCAAGTTCAGGTTCAGGTTCAGGTTCACATTCTTTTAGCGAAGCGAACAAAAAGGGCGCTAAAATGAAGGGGTAGATACCTAAGCCTGGAGATGGGGTTTCTTGGTTGACTTTAACCATTGAGAAATATATAATAAAATCTTTGCTATTTTCATTCTTTTCACAATTGAATTCATATTCAAATTCAAGTTCAAATTCAAATTGTCTTGATGAACCAAAGTATCAATCATCAATTCATTCTACAATAACAAAACGGAAAATTAATTGTTTTCATTGCCCTCATTGATCATTTAACCATCCATCCCCCTATCCTGTTCCATCCGAAAATTCACCCCACCAACTTAAATAGTTCCTTTAATTCGCTTTCGTTTCGAAATATTAGACGCCTAATGATGTGATGGTACAATTTGCATTCTTATGGCTGCAAGTAATGTCATAATACCTCATTAATAGGTTTACAACTCCTCTTTGATGGCATCACCAGCCTTCTGTGCGGCTTCACCGGCACGGTTGGTAGCATAGGTAGTTCCTTCCTTGACAGCATCAGCAGCTTTCTCACCTTGATAGGCAGCTTGCTTGCGACCAGATGCAGCACCAATGGATAGTTGATCAATAATCCATTGAGCTCCGTTGGAGAGCTTAGCCCAGAGAGTTCCTTGTGGAGTAGTGGTACCTGAATAATGTTAGTGGTCAATCGAATTTCCGAAACAAAAATATTGCTTACCATATTTGAAGTAGTTGGCTTGGTTGCGGACATAAGCTACGAGCTCATTCTTAGTGCTTCCTTGTGGGACGGGAACACCATAGCTGTCAAGATAAGCCTTCAAATCAGAATCAGACCAAGTCTCAAACGTAGCATCCTTGGCTGCGTCAGTTTGTTTGGCGAGATAAGATGTGGCACTAGCGTATACATGGCCACTAGACTTGGAGGCGGAAGCATAAGAGTCTTGTGCAGCGCGAACTAGTTCATCGCGGGTAGCTCCAGATTTCTCAGATGCCTTCTTGGCAGCAGCATCACCAGATGAAGCAAGGTAAGCCTTCAAGTTGTCCAAAGTCCAGGTATCAAAAGTCCAAGCGGACCACCCAGTAGCAGCCTTATGTTTGTGTAAGCGAACGGCAGCGAGAATATCGTCCTTCTTTCCTGATTGTGGAACTGGAACACCTCTGGCATCAAGATAGGCCTTGAGACGAGATTCACTCCATGATCCAATAGCAGCGTTGAAAGCATCTTCGGCCTTAAGTTGAGCATCATCAGTAGCCTTAGCATATTGGTTTCCGGCAGAGCTAGTGGCAGCACCAAAAGCGGATGCTCCAGAAGAGCTTGCCTTGCGTGCGTAACTCTTAGCGGAAGCTGAAGCAGTATCTCCTACAAGTTGGGCCTTGTGTTTACGTGCGATGGCCAACAACTCGTTTCTCTTGCTTCCTTGAGGAACCTTAATACCATTCTTATCGGCCCACTCCTTGATTTCTACACCTGATTAGCTGAAAATTCTACACGAAAGTAAAGAATAGACTTACGGGAATCAGACCAGGCACTAAGAAGTTGCTCACTCAATGACTCGGTGGCAGCAGAAGCTGAGGCTGAGGCAGAGGCTTGGACATCAGCAGTTTTGAGACTGGCAACACGAGCATTACGACGAACACTAGCGATCAACTTATCACGAGTGGATGGTTGAGGTGCTGGGATGCCATGGGTATCGAGAAATTCCTTTAGATCTAGGAAAGGGTCAGTTTTTTATACGTGCAAATCCAGTTGGAATGACATACCGGACTCAGTCCAAGTGGCATAAAGCCAGTTACCAGGGTAGGCAGCGGTTTGTCCAGCCTTCTTTGCAATGGAGTCGTAGTTTGAACGAATCTTTTGAATAAGAGTGTCTCTTTTTCTTGGGTGAGGAACGGGGATGTTATGTCTGTCAGCGAATGCCAGGAGTTGAGAATCTGTGAGAGCGTTAGCGAATACCCAATGGAAATTTCTATATTTCCTGCTAGCTTACCAGTCCAGCTATCAAAGACCCAATCTCTAACGTTTGACCAAGCATCTTCTGCCTTGTCTTCTGCTTCATACCAATAAGCCTTGACTTGGGAAACTAAGCCATCCTTATTGCTCTCGGCAGTATCCTTAGTTTCAACACCTTTTTGTTTCAAATAAGAGCTGAGTTGTTTGGTATCCCAATCCTTGTATGGCGACGAAACCTTGGATTGCCAGTTCTCTTTCACCAAGTTTTCCAAATCCTTACGATCGGCAGGAGTTGGGTATGGAACGTTGTTATCTGAAAGCCATCTCTCGAGTTCGGTTTCGTGCCATTTGTTGTAAACTGTAAGTATAGTATATTAGCAGGGTCAACAATGGAATGTAAGATGAGAGAGACAATGCAATGTGTGCAAGGCAGTTTTTGTCGGCTGGAAAGTCTCAAAATAATGGATTGAACTTTTCCAAACCTTCAAGAGGCTCGAATGTGCCAAATTGATGATGATCTAGAGCAAAAACGATGAAATTTGTAAACATACCAGCATTGCTGAACCAGCTACTAGCTACCGTAACCTCAACCGCCAAACCCAGTACTAACAGCTGGGAAAAGAACTTCATCTTATAAGATGAGCCTTACTATTCTTATTATTAATCTTGAAACTTCTGAGGTTTTTGGGTATGATATCGTATCGTATCGTATCGTATCGTATCGTATCGTAATGTAATGTAATGTAATGTAATGTAATCGTTGCAAAATCAAAGAATCAAAAGAAATTGATGTTATGGAAGAGGGAGTTTGTAGAAGTTTAATGGTTTGTTGATATTGATGTTTTGATCAAGATGTGGCTGGAGCAAAGCTTCCGCAAACGCAAAGAATAAGTGACGTAACTTCTTCGTCTCTTTTAGCCAATCAATTTATGTGTAAGATTGTAACAAAGAAATTAGTTGATTGGTTGAAAGTAAAGTAACAGCAAAAATCTAGATTTCATTTGATGGAAAAGTTGGAATGAATGGGATTCTTTGTTGTTGATGTCATATGTCATACTGGGATGATGAGTTGGCCCGTGTAGATATCGGATGTGGCTTATTACCTAGAAAATGTTTATGCACAGACCAATAGGTTATACCGGTATTGAAAATGTGGGGTAAATACAACAACCTGTTGGTGGAGTGAAGTATGAAGTATGAAGTGTGAAGTGTGAAGTGTGAAGTGTGAATTGTGAAGTGGGTGGGAAGGAAGCTTTCATACGAGTAAGGTAAAAGCTATTTGCAATTTCCAATTCTGAATAGATGGAATCGAAGTAATATTGTATTAATATTATTGTACAAAATATCGACGTGGAAAATCTTCATAAAACACAACACAACCAACACATATCATGACATCAACCATGCCATGTACTTATCTACCTGCCCTCTTCACGAACTACTCACGAACTACTCACGAAACATCAATAAGCTTTGAAATCATAAAAATTCATTCATTATAGCAACTTACCATCCATAAAACAACATCTCATCAACCCTATCCTCAGCTATTCTGTCAAGCCCTATCGTGTCCTTCCTTAAATTCCCTATTATGCTTCTCAACCTCAGCTTGTTTGCTCGAACTCTCCGGTCCCGGCTGATCATCCGAATGAATCTTGGGTGAAGCTCCGTCGATACTCTTCTCCTCTGGATTGTTATTCTTACCTCCACTCTCCTTGATGGAACCACCCGTTGGGCTAGAACCAGTCTCCTTTGCTTCCTTTGATCTTGATCCTCCAGACTGCGCAGATGCATCCTCGGGGGATTTTGGACCACCTGAACCACCTGAACCACCTTTCGTTGGTCCAGCACCAGTTCCTTGACCTTCGGATACTGGCTCGGGACCAGGGTGCTCTGCATTATGCTTCGTGGAGTTTGAGGGTCCTTGATCTTGTGGGTTTTCGGCCATAGGATGGCCTTCTCCATCTCCATACCCTTGAGTTGAAGCTCGGAGTGGCGTAAAAGAGAAAGCTCGAACAGATGCCGGTTGTCGGTATTGAATGGTCCGAATTGAAGCCATTGTGCGTCTGGCAGAATGAAGGCATCGAATGGAAGGCATGGTGAGTATAGTAGAGTATAGTATAGTAGATTGAAGATGATAGGATTGTTGAATTCTTTACTTTTTACTTGGAATGATAGATGGAAAGTATTTAGAGAGAAAGCTCACCATCCACCAGTAAAGAGATTACTAATAATGGATTGGGAACTACCTAGGTAATTAATTAGTCTTACTAACCTTATCGATCTAAACAATATAAGTGTCTAATCAATGGCATCGTTCAATTACATCATAAAATTGCCTTCAACCCCCCCGTCTTGAGAGTCCAGCCAAGGGATCTGTTCCATTCCAACGTTCCAACGGGTCGTTAACCAAAGCGGAATGTAAGTAGAAAGCGGGGTTAGTCACGTGATAATGCTACTATTCTAGTATTTTTAGTACTGCACCAAACAACCTCTTTCGTTCAAGCTTTTCCTCGTTGGTATTACTTTAACACTTTAACAAATCTAGTGCGTTGGAATGTATCCAAGTTTATCACTCAAATCCAAAGGAGAACAGAGAAACAGGAGAGATGTTCAAGAGGTACCATGAGTATAGTACTCCTGGAGCAACGGGCAATCATCAGCCAAGTTTATGTCTGAATAGCCGTCCTTGTCGTCTGGAGATTCTCGTCGAGATTTAGTTTCCATGCCTTGAGTCACAAGATAATTACTAGGTAATATCGAGTGATGAAGCATTCATCAGGAGAATCGGGTGCGGTTGAAGGAGGCAAACCATGGTTATGCTTTTGTTAGTCCATTGGCATAACTTCAAAACCTTCTTCCTTAGGTCTTGTACTAAGTTCGTTATGTTATCTTCCATGGAATCATAGATAGTGCAAGACCGTTATACCATCCTACAAGCCCAAACCTCTTTTGTACAAAGCTAAGTTTCTTCTCAACTCCACCCATCACCCATTACCTACCATTTCGCAACTTCCCAAATCCTATCTCCATATGCTCACTATTTTATTGTTATCTTTTTCTCTCCTCCTCTTCCTCTCCTTCTCCTACAAACGCCAAAATGAAGATTTCATCTATCGCCATTCTCGCCGTGACTGTAGGTTCAGTCAATGGTGCATGGATTAACAACAGAAACATCAGCAGTACTGCAGTTAACAGTACCTCCGTGGAATTTACAGGTCATGATACTCAACGCTTCCGCAATCAAACCAAAGATTATAGTGCAATCATGAACACTACAGCACCTCAAAGTACCGTTGGTGACAGTGCGATGAACACTACAACACCTCAAAGTACCGCTGGTGACGGTTCTGATTACAATGCTCCAACCGACCATGAGATGGAAGCTACGGATGATCAACAAATAGAGACCGCCGAAACATCCATGAACATCGTCGACTCCGCCATCAAATCCGGACTCAAAACTTACAAGGACGACAGCAAACCCCTCCCCAAAGGAAACCTCTGCTTCAAGAACCGCAAACCTCGATGCTGCGAGAAGGGGGGCAGACTTTTCAAAGACGGATGCGAACGTCGTATGTTATCCACTCCCTCTACAAATCTCTCTAGAAACCATACTAATATCCACCCAAGTATCACCATCATCAATGCCCAAAACCCGCTCCGAATTCCGAAGCACTTGCGAAGAGATGGATAAGACGGCATATTGCTGTTATAACTCTATTGACATGGTACGTCCCTGACCTACTCTACCTACCCTACCCTACCCTAACCCCCATCACCTATCCTTCCCCTCCCAAATCCGCACACGAGCTTACCAAATCCATCATTATCACAGGCCCAAGTAGGAGTCTTCTGTCGCAAAGCAAGGATATAAGCAGCTACGAACGTGCATATGTTCATCCATCTGGATACCAATATAAAATAGGCGTTGGATATAGACAAACGGGGTTTTCTTGTTTAATAATAGATAATCTATAATTTATAATTTATAATATTCCGCTTCGCATCTGTGATCGCTACATGTTTATTAAGATAATATTCATAATAGTCTTGCCTTCTGTGCTTGATGATGCAGGAAGAGATGCTACAGTATATTGTACTCAATGTTTCCGATAGTCCAGACAGCAGTTCGATAATGTAAGACTCCTAATGATTCAATTAATTTGAAACATTCAAATAATTCCAATATTTTAATAAATATTCTTGATATTCGAAAGCCCCCCTTTATTATTGGACTGCAGTCCGCACTATTGGACATACTGTTCAATGCACTCCTCTTTAATACAATTACTAATATCCATCCTTACTTTATCATTTCACATCTTTCGCCTTGTTCTGATCAAAAAAATTAAACTCATTATTTCATTACAATTATTTAATCTGTACTACCTTCCATGTTCCTAGCCTGCTTTCGCCTCTTCACCGCTCCCCCTTTCTTTTTCCTCTACCCTAATTCTTTCTGTCCCCCCACCCCTCGCTTCTCGTTTAATCCCCCTCCGACCTTTCCTACTCATTATATCAAACATCCATGAGACTTTCACACTGGTGGAAATGATACACGACGTAACAGAATCCTTCAAATAAATTGCGATTCCAAACCATATGGTTAGCGTTTCAAACACCGATAATACAGACGTGATGATGAGTATCAAGGAAATTTCTCGCGGGATTACCAGAGGCCTCAATCTATTGAGAGTCAAGGCCAAGGCGGGTGAGTATGGCGTTCTGGAGAAGACTGAGTGACGCACACACTTCGGATGAATCTGCATTCCTTTTCTAAAAGCTCTCAGGTTGGATGTCGGATGTTGGATGTTGGATGTTGGATTTTTGATGCAGGGACTCCAGCAGGTGCTGTTTTGGAAGGCGAAAATAACTGTGACGAATATTTATGGTTGGGCAGTTATGGTTATAATCCCCCTGCTTCCATTTCAACCTCAAACAGAGTTCGAATTATCTGCACAGTTAAAGGGACTCGATCCACCAGAGGCCTTGTACGAGTCGATGATGCCAACAATCGATCCGTAAGTACCAGCAACCATCAAGAAATTTCCGATAACAATGACAAAGATACTCCAAGAAGCCATGAAGATCCACCGGGGCGATGTCTGCGTCTTCCCCTTACTCCAGTTGTCGTAAAACCACATGATGCCGAATGGTTGGAAACTGAAAAAGGTACCAAACAAAGCACCGACGAGGGAGATGAGACCACCAAAGACGGGAATGGCACTAGCGATGACGTAGGCGCAGATGATGACGGTGAAAGTAGAGCCGAGCCAGACGGTCCAATGAGTTTTGGAGTTGGAGGTAAGATGCTTAGATCCACGGAGAATTCGAAGGAAGAGGAATTTGGCTGGCAGCTGTGAAATATATTAGCGAGATGGCGAGACCAACCATTTTACTTGTACTTACATGAGAGAGCAAGATCGTGCTGACCAGAAGACCAGGAAGCGCAAGGCCGTAACAGACCTTTTTCATAACCAACCCAGCGGAGCCAAGAGCAGGTGATGAAACGTATGACCCGCAAAAGTAATACACGACGATACCGATTGCAACGTAAACAGCCGTGATAAATCCCTGACTGAGATAAACCGAACGAGAATAAGCCCTCGGGTCGCGCATCTCCGAGATGATGTTAAAGTAGCCGGGTGTACCTGCAAAGGCAAAAACAAGGGAGGAGCAGGCGGATATAGCATCAGTGAATGATGGAGAACCAAAAAGCTTGTAGTCGGACTTCCAAGGACCGTCTTGAACAGGAGCACCGGCAGGCTTTCCTTGTACCCCAACCGCGATTGTAAGAGCGAGGACTTGCACGTGTTAGATGATTTTATCGGTACAATGAAGGTTGATCAACTTACTAGCAGTGATAATACCAGCCACTCCAATCCATGCGAGCCATGTGATTTTACCGAGTGTTTGGATACTGGAAAAAAGAAAGGCGATGATGGCAGCGACAGCTACAAATACCGCGGTGCAAGTAGCATGAGTCGATAAAGCGTTCAAAGCAATTGAGACACTGAGCATGCCCGAAGCCGCGACGAAGATCCAGACTATCTAAAATCAGTATCAACAAATATTCCGGGCCAAGAATATCTCTCACAAACGAAAAACGCAGCACCAGTGAACTCGCGAGCCAAAGGTCCAAATATCATGCCCGCAACATCCTCAATACCATAGACTTCAGGATGCCGTCGCTTGAAAACTCCAATCATGTATTGTGACCAACCAGTAATCATAGCGATGGCGAGAATACAGAAGATACCAGGAATCATACCCAGCGTGTCGAAAACGGCTGGGATGGAAAGGACACCAAGACCGAGATTGGTCTTGAGCATTAGGGCCGTCGCGCCTAACGATCCAACCTAAAGATTATCAGCCAACGTATGGTTCCCTAGATGTTTCTATACGTACGGCTCGATAATTTGGTCCATCCTCATTCACATCACCAAAAACCGCATCAAGGTTTGGTTCTTGACTTTGTTGGCTTGTCTTGTCAGACCCTGACATTGCAAGCTCAGGGGGAGCTTCACTAGCAAATTTGTCACTCATTGCTCCCTTCCTTTTAGAATTTATACACAACTAGGAAAATTAGAAGCCGAGGGGGAAATGGTATATGTAGTATTTTCTGGACAAAATTTGAAAGGCATAAAATTATTCTATATTACTAACTTTGTAAGCTATCCTAGCTCCTCCCCACCTCCCCTCTGTTCGTATACAATCCACATCACCATTCATTCCATCCTCCTTCTTCGGCATCGCTTTATATGTAACATTGATGTGGGAATGTGAGGCCGGTTGTGCTCTTTGCGAGTCGGTACAGCGAGATCGGATATCGGGTAACTATTATAGTGTGAGGTTTCGCACACAAGAAGTTTCCAAGAACAAGATTTCCCAGTTAAATATGAAAATGATATGTCTAGCCTCAAAGAAATTTTGCAAATTACGTAACTTGACACTAAATTTTTATGGAGTGATATTTGCCATCGGCTAACTCAAGACTTTCCAAGGAAATCACTACCCAGTTGCTTTGAATTCATTACTCAAACTCAATGTCAGTCTACATGCCATGACATGACATGCTCAAGTCTCAGGGAACCTACCTAATCGCCGAATTGTCAATTAATATGGATGGAGCCGGGCTGCTTATCACCAGACTTAACACGAGCCTCCACATCTCCATACTTCCTGTTGAGTTTAGCTCCCCGGTGTTGTGCTGCTGTACCCCTATTTAATAGGGATGAACAAAAGATCTTGGAACATTGGTGGTTGAGATTGGTGGTTGTTGATGAGGGATGGGGTAATCTTTCTGTAGAATACTGCTTGAGTTGATCTATCTTGTTTGCAGCATTCTGAACATCCAACTAATATTCATCGAATATAGAGAATAGTGATCTCGTCTCCTTAATGGCGGCAATAATCACCTCCCTCGGCGATACTGACGAAGTGAAGCCTGTGAAGGTCAATAGTTTTTTTCGAAGGACGCGTGATTACTCCGAGTTTTCTCACCTGCATCGGCAGCTTTTCCCTCTCATCTTGTGCTCCAAAAAGCACCGCCCTGCATGAAATGATCCGCAACAAAAGTGTCCCGTCTGCAGGTGGGTGAAAAATGGCACTGGGCAGCAGCGAGTTCCAGGGATTGATTGGTGAAGATTGAACACTACATAGCTAATAGCAGGCTTTTCTCGACCAATTTAATGACCCACTCACCCCAGACAAATTGGGGACTTGCCATTTTCGGCATTGGCGCGTGCCTTGATAGTCGGTACAAATATCAACAGACGAGGAGACTCATATAGTCACCGAAGGGCTGGTATTTATCGAAGACGATATTTTCTTCTCAACCAAGAATTGGGCTCAGTATGCTACCGACTTGAAACTCACTTGTAGCACAATCGGGACACTTAGATTGACAGCCTTGAATCTATCGATGACAGCTTGGAGGCACTCCACGAGATGTCCAAAGTTCTTCTTGGATAATATAGCTGAAATTACCACCTTGTCCAAGCTGGAGCTATTCCCTGGCTCATTGATAGGCTCTATACGATGTCGAATGGCTGAACTTCTGGATGAAGTCGATGATGGAACCAACAGCCTTATACGAGAGTAGTCTCACTGTTCCAGCAGTTGTTGTTTTCCAAAACCTTGCCAACGCCAATATCAAGCCTATTGATACAAACGGGATCCCTGTGTAGGTAGGTCTAGCATAATGTACCGTACTTTTTAACGATATAAGTAGCTAAAGATTCAAGATAAGCGGTTTAGTTTTATGATGCAATCCAGATCTTGGACCGAAATCCACGCGCATAAGTGAAAGATATGAAAAGGAGATTGGTTCTCCTTCAGCAAGCTTGTCAACATGCTCCATGGTACACTGGGTAGCATAGCTGGTGTGAAGGAGATCACCACATCTAACTGCGCTAATAGTCTCGCAGAGTTGGCGGTTGGTCGACCAGATCTCGGCTACTGGGAGCCCACCAATTTGTGAATTTGTACTCCTGGTCGCTTCACGAGCGAGTTTTCCGCTGCAGATCAGTTACAAGGCACATGATAGCGGTGCCAATAGTCCATATTACTAAACACCTAGATTCAATCCAGCGACATTGAAGGCCTCCAATCGACATGATCCCTCTTGGCGAAAAAGTGTTCTATGACGATTGGCTCCATGTTCCTCTCTTTCTCGCCTCGGATGCCTTTGTTGAAGCGCCCTACTCGACAATCATTGTCGCAGTGCCAGTTTGATTCGGTTGTTCTGAATCTTCGTCCCAAGCCGACCTGGCTATATTCCTCGATCATTGGTACTTCTACATTAAAGTCTAGACATGTATGTAGGAAAATGTAAGTACATATTTAGAACAAAGACGAGATCGAAGCAGAGCGTGGAGAAAGATGGAAGGAAGAAGTGAAGATTTTACTCACCAGGGGATCACTTCAAAAGTGTGCTCATCTCATCAACCATAACGCCACAAATCAGCGGTCCATAGCATAAACTTGTAAATTTTCAAATGCTATATTAATCATTGTCATTAAACTCCATAGCTTTGGTTGAATTGCATCGTTGATGCTGGTATGCTAGTATACTCATCTAAAAACGCCCGGTCCCTTTCCGTAGGAATACCGAATCCCAAAATGTTGAATTTCCCTTCCCTCCTTTCCTTTCCTGTCCCCATTTATTTCCCTCCATTCTCTCACCCCCCGCTCCTCTCATACCCAACCCACCCATCAAGCAGGAGCCGTTCCACTAGTCCCTTTCCAATACTTCGATGGTACAAAAGGCATCTTGGTAACCTGTGCCTTCCTCTCCTTCCCTCTAACCACCACACTCACATCCGTACCCGCCTTATGATATCCATCCTTAATATACCCCATCGCCACATTCTTGCTCAACGTAGGACTTGGACATCCACTTGTGATATTACCAATTTCCTCTCCCTTATCATTTACGATTTTTGCGCCTTCACGTGCTGGCGCTCCTTCCACTATCAAACCGATTCTTCTCCTTTCTACTCCACTTCCACCTTTACTTTTCGGGGTAAGTTGTTTGAGAATAACTTCGGCGCCGTGAAAGCCTCCTTCTGTTCTCCTCTCTTTCCCAACTACCCATCCTAGAGCTGCTTCAACAGGTGTTGTTGTATCATCCAAATCATGTCCATATAAACACATGCCTGCCTCCAATCTCAGACTATCTCTCGCACCCAGACCCGCCAATTGTAGTTTTTTCTCACCAGCACTCTTCAACAGTGCTTCGGTAACAGCCACAGTCTCGCTTTCCGGTATCGAGATTTCGAATCCATCTTCTCCCGTATATCCACCCCTACTAACCAACAAGTTCCCAGATGTTGTCCCATCAGCCAATCGAACCCTCACGAATCTCGACTGTCCAAACAAGAAATCCTTAAAATTTCCCTCCGTCATATCCTCCGCCAAAACTCCCTCCAAAATCCCCTCACTATCCGGCCCTTGCAACGCAATCAACCCCCATCCCTCAAGTACCTCCCACCCGACCTTCTCCCCCCCTTCTTTGGCAAACGCATCCAATTCCTCCCCCAAGTATTTTAAATCCTTCTCTCTACACCCCGCATTTGTAACCACGTAAAACAATTCCGGGCCCAACCTAGTAATGATAGTATCATCCACAATTCCCCCAGTCCCAGGATGCAACAAACAGCTCAATCCTCCCTGATGTAAAGCCAAATTGGCAACACTAGCGGGAGTAATCCTCTGTAAAAATGCTGTTGCCCCTGGCCCCTCAAATCGATGCTGAACCATATGGCTCACATCGAAAAGACTAGCATGCTCCCTAGTAAAATGATGCGAGGCGCTCACTGAGAGTCCAGAGTATTGAACTGGCATGTGGAAACCACCAAAGGGAACCATCTTTCCGCCATTCGCGACATGTAGGTCGTAGAGAGGGGTTTTACGGAGTTCTGAAGATGAAGGGGAATTAGATGAGGCATGGCGAGTGTGATTTTGCTGGCTGGTTGCTCTGGCAGATATTGGGCATCGAGAAGTGTTAGTGAAATAATATAAGGGTGAGGAAGTCTTGGAGATTTGTCGTTGGACAGCTGTTGAAAGTTGACGGGAGCTTCTTGGTGCTGTGCGTTTGATCAATACAGCATCACAGATGCCTGTTGCAGCTTTGAATCGTCTCATCTTGAACCAATTGATTATTATCAAGAAGTTATGAGTTATGTGTTATGTTGTTATGGAAGATTCGGCTTAAGGATGAAAGCCCAGCCAGCCCGAAATCGGCTTTGAAAGTGGGGGGTTTTCGCGGGGTACAGGCCTATAAAATGTAAGAATTCCGGGTATATACGAGGTATTTATGGTCTAAAGTGCCTAAAGTCACCGTCCACACTCTGAACGAATCTATATACAAAGGCAACATTGATATAAAAAGTCCTCGTGATTGTTTCTACACTAATTGAACATTGGCGCATCGACACAATCGATCCTCGCTGGAATTTGATCTATTGCAAACAGTTGAAAATGACACTGCTCCCCTCTTAAGGCTTCTGGCCTCTCCCCTAACCATAATCACAATGTCAACGTGACCCTTCACTTCGTCTCAAAACTGTATCTTAACCATCCCGAAAGAGCATTTAAACTCTCCCATCTCACGGTCTCATCGGGTTCCGTCATCAATTCCATAACTCTGGTCTTGAGACCCAATTTCTCTAACTGATACCTCTTTTCTGGGACCTCTTTGACCAAGCATCCTACATCATTGCATGCAATAGCAAGAACTTGCTTATCGTTTTCCCAAGGCTTACTCATAATCTCAGCAAGCTTCTTACATAACTCTCCTTTCTCATAATCAAGGATTTTGCGAGCGTTCTCGACCCAAAATATTTGATTTCGATGGGGTGGTGACCAACGGAGATGACCGGAATAGACCTCCGCAGCATACTCATCAAAAGTAGTTTGAGTCTTTGTGTGCTCCTCTAACATTTCACTCAATTTTTTGAGATCTTCCAAGAGATCCTCATCTGTAAGATGGCGTCCATTAAAATTCTGTAGGAGAGCTGGGAGACGAGCGAAGACTGCCACAGGGAGTAATGAACTTTGATTCGAAGATAGAAGGTTGTATAGAGAAGATACCAACAATCGAGTCGTCTTTTCTTTTGGAGATAATCTCAGAAGTTGGGTATACAGTGGAATGATGTCGTACTCACTATGAAATGGTTAGTTATAGATCATTGCGTGTCTCACGCATAGGCAATACGTACTCCTCGAGTCCTTGTCCAATCGAATCTCCCTCAAAGCTCAACTGCCACAAAACCAAAAGTACGTGGTAAAGTAACTGTAGGCCAACTCCGCCACCTAATGTCCCTTCTGGTCCACTTCGAATACTTGCAGCCCCACTCCACAATGTCGATGCGGAATCACCATTTACAACGCCTGCGGCTGATTTCAGGATTGCGATCAAGGGTTCGACGGTCTCAGACCTCTGATGCCAGAATAAGTCTCGCGACTTCTTGCCTTGTAGCAATGATGAGTATTGTAAAACTGCGATATCCTGTAAACCACCATCTGAGCTCTTTGCCAATGTTGACAAATAGTGCAGTAGCTTTGGCATTGCCTCCAAGGCATTCTGAGATACATCTTTGCAGCCTGAGATTATGCTTGTGAGAACCGTGGAAGTGAGCAAGGGGACGGTGCTTTCGAGTTCATTAGGGGATTGACCGAGTAGTGGGAGGAAGGGTCTGTATGGATCATCATGTTCCGAAAGAGTCTTTGATAACGTCGGAATGCCTATTCAGTCTTTATCAGTATTCGTACAGATACCACAGGAAGTGGCAGACATACTATCGAGTAAATCGCCCAACAAGACTAAAATGTACTGAACAACATCCGGGCGCTTTGCTCTTGTCGCAGACTCCAAGACGCTTGATTCTCCTTCCGAACCAACAAAAAGCGTTCTATACGCATCCGGATCTTTCTCTACGGTCTCCTTTCTTTGCTCCTTTCTTACTTTATCGACAGCTCGAATCTTGCTCAATTGATCATCGGTGATTGTGCCAGCTCGTACAGCGCCATCCCAAGGTATTGGTCGTTGGCGGATGTTGTTCATCAACGAGTGTAGGTAAGTGGGCGGTTCGAGAGACATGATGGACTTACCACTCAGCTCCTTTGGGTATCAAAGTTTTGTGGAGCGAGCGTATGTTATGTATTCGTAATTTCGTGGTTGTTTGGTTGTTGGTTATATCGGTATTGATTCAAGCTCCCAGGTAGCTCTTATCGAGGGAAGGCGCTAGTGGAGCTAGGTGCTCGCTACACCGTGACCTGTCCCCTTGGTCTGGCTCATTCCAGGCAAAGTCAGGTACAAATGACGATCATGAATTTAAGAACATTCATGGTCTCTACTATGTACCTACATACTTCAACTATTCAATTCTTTAATCTTTGAAATTTCGAATTCATTGTTCGAATGGATCTATGGGGTTTATCACTGCAGTTTCTATGGTTTGATTAATCTCATAATCACCGAGTAGTCATTTTTACATCTGCATGTTCGGCATTCATATTAGCAATTCATCGGGAGAAATTTGTCTAAAATTATAATTTTGCTGCGATATTCTGAAGAAGTAGATCGCCTTGAGTTCGTAATGTCATACAAACTATGACTCTCATCGCTTTATTCAAGTACGAGCACAGCCTAGACGCCTTCTGAACACCCTGGAAATGCCATTTAACAAACCTACTCGCTGATGGTTTAGTGGCGGGAGGCAAAATAGTCCGCCTCACTGCTCCCTTGAGACATTCCGGGACTCAAATCTCCATGCCCATCATTTCCGTTCACACTAGCATCTTTGATTGGGCGAGGCACCTTTAATTTCGTGCCTTCAAACATAAAGCTCGTTACTTCTCGGTCATTTTCAGGGCTCCTAAGGCTGACCATCTCCAATGCCTCCATTAATGTAGCCCCAGTTTCGTCGAGAGCAGTTAAGAATCGTGCAAGTTCTTTACATAACTCCCAATCCTCTTCATCTTTTGCACGAGAAAGTAAACGAACAAGTTGCTCTGAGCTTGAACTCAATTCTTCGAAAGTATGAAGGATCAGCAAGTATCCACCTGCTGTCTTTAGAGAGCCTCTTTGTAGTGATTCTTCGAATAGCTCTTGTGGCGGTGGTAGATATGTGAATAACGTCCGCCATGACCTTACTTCTGTTTTACGAGTACATTGAACAACAATATCCAGGTATTGAGGGAATGAGGATAAAAACGATAACACGCCTGGCAATAAAGCTGCCTCAGGAGATGGCGGCGTGTCCACTTCCTCGTCGAGAACATTATGTAATAGAATTTCAAGTGAGTGAGCAAAATACTCAAGGTTTTGATACTGATGAGCTAAATGTATAGCTGCCGAAGAATCGAATCGAGATAAATGGAAACGAAGAACTTGTGGGATAAATAGATGGGTCTAAATTATATGTTAACGCAAATTCTATGTTGTGCTGATTTTTAGTACATACCCGTATTGTGAATTTGAAAAAGGCAAAATTCACATCACGACGCTGAAGTAGATCAGATTCGAGGCCAAGGAGAATGCCTTTACCAAGCAGAATCGATAAAGGATAGAAATCGATGGAAATGGAGACCGTGGAGGGAAGTTCGCGGCCTAATTCAGATGGAGCTGAGCGAAGGACGTCCTGAACTTCCGGCCATACTTTGATCTCATTCCCTTCAAAGAACCAAAGCGCGTCTCGTAAACCATTCCCTTGCCCATGATCCCCCAATTCCTCAGTAGACTCAGTATTTCTAGGTGGGTTCGCTAAAGGTTGATCTCTCATGAGGGCATAGAACTCAATATTTTGTGCAATGACTCGCATATCATATTTAAGTTTGCGTTCATCATTGAGTGATGGTTGTAGTAAAACAAGTTTGCCGTCAACCAAGAAGAGAACAGTCGCGACGGCCACGTCTTGTGAGGGGTCTCCTTCTAGTATTTGTTCATCGGGCAAAATCCAACTGAGACCTCTCACTCTAGCGGGAGATCTGACAATGCCATGGAAAGCTATTTGTCCAACCTGTACAAGCTTAACTAGACCATTTGTTAACGCAAATACGTAATGATACAGTAAGTTGTCATAGGTATATACAAGCAGAGAGTCTTCTCCAGACGGGGCTATTAGAACAACTGGTGCTGGTAGGTATTCGACATGCAGCATGGCAGTGTTGTCTAAAGGAGCCTCGCGTGAGAATAAACGTAACTCGAAAGATTCTCCAGCTTCTACAGCAGCAACTAAGATATGCTGGTGCCAACACATACCTCCCCGGACCTGAAATTCGTTCTCCATGTTTTCATTGACAAAAGTCTTCCATCGACCACTATTGATACTGTAATGTGCAAGTCCACGCCGACCTGCTACGGCAACATACCGGCCATCAGACGATATAACCGAACAACGTATGGGCCATTGATCCACAAGGTAACTGGAAGGAACTTGAGCATTGTGCCATAGAGAAGATTCGGCTGATATCGTAGTAAGGTCAGGCATGTCATAACCTCGATAAACCATTATACTCGAGGTAGTTTGTAGTAGTGTCCGAGAAATATTTGCAGAAGTGTAGCATCCAGTAATAGCACTGCGTGCCATTTCCAAGGTCCACAACCGATTATCTTCCTGGCTAATAAGAAGAATTTCAGTCCCACCACCAAGCCAGACAGCTTCTTTAACACCAATTAGCCAGGCCTCACTATTATCTTCGCATATTCTTCGATCGGATCCAAAACTATTTGCTCCTGGTTTGCCAAACACACTCCACATTGCCCAGCCATTTTCATACCCTGCGAAAAGGCTGTATCCGTCTGGAGAGTAACTGAGACAGGTCAATTGCCCAGAAGATTGTCGGGAAACCGACAGACGATGAGTATGTGAAGGCGGTATATTGCCGACATAGTCCTTGGCAGTGTAAACTTGTATTGTGCCATCATTACAACCGACAGCAACAAGGGAGAATCTAGCATTAATGGCTGATCTAATTGCGTTATTGTCTTCATTTTGGGGTATGTGAAAACAATAGCCTCTGAACAATTTCCGGTGCCCGTCCGAATCCTTGTGCCGGGTATGACGCTGCACTGCATATGCTCGACCATCATTAGTAATCCATGTAGATAGATTCATCGGCCTGTCATAGATCATTTCGGTCACACTGGCTTTCTTAGCTAGCCATTCCATCCGGCTAAAGATCTCTGTACTTGTTTGGTTGCCTGTACTATCTGGAGTCCATCTGATGCACTGTACTGCTCCAGGCTTCCTTGTTGCGACGACCAATTCATCATCTAATGCTAAAGCATTACCAATACCTGCGTCGACTTTGATAACCATACGAAACTTTACGCTCACATCCCTCACACCACCTCCCTCACCTGGCCCCCAAAGAATCCTATCGCCGCCCTGACTCTTATGACCACTAAAATTACTCTGTCGGCGGTTGGTGTGGTTTTCGAAGTGCGGCTTGAAAACTCTGGAGTCTGGATCTGTGGCTAACGTGTAAGTTATTAAGAAACCATTTGTGGTCTGAACAACGAATATCATGGAGTCGGGTCGGAGGAGGAGAGAAACATTCGATCCGTATGTAGAGAGAGATTTACGTGACCGAACGACAACGGCCAATATAGCAGTGGGCTATAAATTACGTTAGCACCAGTCAACCGCAAGCTCGAGGTGTTTCGAATCAAAAGTACCTTCGTCTGCCATATTGTAAGGGTGGTATATGTTATAGTCGCGAAAAGATGGCCACTCCGGGATATTCGCAATGCCAGTAGCGGATCATTTTCTGGTCGACTCGAAGAGAAACAAGATGCATCGGTTGCAGATGACCTATTCGATTGCTCTGTGGAGGTGTCGTGTTCGACTGGTTTTATGCCAGGAGTAATAGGTGTTATGGGAGTCGTTAGACCAGAAGCTAAGTCTTGATCATCATCGGCTTTCTCCTCGACTTCATCGTTTGGCGCATATATTAGAGACCCACTTCCTTCTGTAGGTTCCCGCGACTCGACATCATCGTCTGTCTGAATAATGCGATCTTTAGATGCGGCACTGCTGCTTGCTGCATATATTCGAGGAGCTCCAATCGGCCAGTACATGGCTGTCCAATGCCACTGGAAGCTTCATCCACATCATCGCATATCAGCGGAAAGTATTGGCATATATTTTGAGCAAGTTGCTCTTCGTTGTGTTTTCAATACTTGATGAGGATTATGTCTTTGAGGCATTGGGGTTGTCTTCATTAAGATCACGGCTAATTTTCGGCAATATCCGAACTATGTGTGATAGCGTTTACTAGAGTATTTGTTATAATGCTGTACAACAACTATTAGCGATGGCCTTTAAACCTTCAATTATATCATGATATTAATGCGAAGTTTCTCTTTCTCTTGTTCATTTATAGTGGTCTTCAAAACTACATGATATTTTATAATTCCCAAGAGAATCACAACATTTCCTAATAAATACAAAAGATGGCCCCCCTTCGTCATCGACAGAGTCTCTCGAAGGAGAAGTTCTCTGGATACTTTGGCTCTTTAAAGACCCAAACCTACAACGATCCTGGTACAAGAGGTGCTGGCTCGCATAGGTACGCCCCTCTTCCCTACCGTATTACATTGATGAAAATGACATGGACTCACGTGATGTCGAAGCCTCCCTTGAGATTCTATGTCACTGATTCTTTTTTAGTTTGCGAACGATTGCATGGTCACCGGCAGGAAACTTGATCGCAACTGGGGCTGCAGACAAGACGCTGAGGGTATGGAATCCTGAGAGACCGTCGGTGAATTTCTCTACTCAACTTAACGGTCACACTGCTGGGATCGAAAAGGTGGCTTTCAATCCAGTGAAAGATGCTGAACTTGCCAGTGTAAGCAGTGATGGTGTAGTCAAATTCTGGGATGTTAGAACGAAAGCAGTGATCAATGAAGTCAAAGGATTAGGCGATGCGTTCACACTTGTTTGGGTTCGTAATCGATTCACATCCAATAGTATCCTCGATAGGCAACACTGACTCCCCAATTTGGAACAGGCTCCTGATGGAGAAAGTTTGATTGTTGGTAATAAGGTATGTATTCTTCCATGCATGACGGTGTAGTCCCTGTAAACATTGCCATGTCGGTGCCTGAATCCGTTTACCGGCTTGAGATCTACTGTTGTGTGTTTTAGGCCAGAGCTAATCATCACTAGACTGACAACATCTACATTCTATCCCCAACACAGTCAACCCCTATTGCCTCACATCAGCAGCCAGTACAGACAAACCAAATCGCCTTCTGTTGGAGTGGTGATAAGATATTTCTTACAACAGGAGAAGGTCGTATCAAGATTCTTTCCTATCCAGACTTCAAACCCGTCTTCAATATGAGTTTTGAACCTTCCCAACCTTTCACTCTAAATGGACATACATCCTCGTGTCTATCTGTGGAGATGCAACCTACTGCAAGATTCTTGGCAAGTGGAGGTTCAGATTCTATCATTGCACTGTGGGATACAACCGACTGGATATGTCAACGTACTTTGATTGATATGGTGGGCCCGATTAGAAGCATAAGTTTCAGCTTTGATGGAAGCTATATTGTGGGAGGTAGTGATGAAGGCACGGGATTGGAGATTACTCATACCGAGACTGGAGAGCACGTGTATACTGTCAAAAGTAGCCCCTGCCCAGTTGTTGCTTGGCATCCGAACAAATATACTTTGGCATATGTGGAACACGGTGGCCTGAAGATCATTGGAGTCGACTTAGAAAGAAAGTGAAGACCGGATCTGTATGATCTTTAAACGAATGTTATAAGCTTTCCGTATGGAGCCGACAGCCATTATGGAAGTTCTGGGAGGCATACAAGACAAGAGATTCGGTCGAAAAAGTCATTGCAGAGTTATTCTCAATAGCGGTGTGTATATAAAGTATGTTGCTCGCCGAGTAGCTTGTCACTGGCATGAATTTCGAAGGATTGGGATGATATGTAGGGCAATCTGAGGCGATATCGTTCAAATAAAGTTTATTAGCATACAGCAATGACACAAGATTTCTAGACCGCTGTACGTTCTTCTAGTTTCAGCATGATCATTTGCGCGTCATTTTCGTCACCTATATCTAAAGATATCTGAAAAATACAGCAAAAAAGTGATAAATAGGGGCAATGTCTGTAATTGGTTCTGGTTTCTCCACAAGGCTGATGTGCATATCTAATGCATGCTTTTTTGAACATGGTTCCATTGGAGCCTTACGAATTAGAAACGACGTTAATGCTGATGCCTTCAGCATGATTTTATATCTGGTACAGTCTACCCCTGGATCGTTTTCCTCCTATCCGAGGTGAACTAACTGAAATATCCTCCCTTTCTAGACCCCAGGGCCCAAACCTTATCACTAGCAATATGGATGTAGGTATAAACCCTCATGTCTACTGAATAGTATCAGTTACCCAGTTAAGTATTATTGAGGAATGAAGAATGAAGAATGAAGAAATTACCAAAATAAATTTTCGAATTTTCGAGATGTCCTATGACTAGCATAGTATCTACGTAGTAGCAGATTGCACTAAAACGATTTACAGGCATTAGAACTTAGAAGCTTAATAAAGTTAAAGTTAAAGTTCTAAAGCTTCTTGCAAATCTCCATATCTTACTTAAATCTTTATAGCAATAGCAATAGCAATAGCAATAGCAATAGCAATAGCAGAGCATCTTTTGTTCTTTGCATCTTCTTTATTATTACCTGCTTCATTCATTTGGCAGCGGGTGCGATCACAATATAGCCTTATTAGTCGGATTAATAATTATCTTTTAATTGATTCACTCCGGCGCAGTTTTACGTTCAACAACAGGTTTGACAACTTACATTCTCTGCGGGCTTACTGAAAGTCAATGGTAGGCTGCATCGAACACGGAGGGAGCCAATTGTTCTAAAAACCAATCATACTTTCGATGTGAAAATGTCATCAAACTCAAACACAAACACAACTCATCAGGACTTCTTCAACGATCTTTCGCAACCAACAGATAACTTAAGACCAAACGGCCGTCTGAAGGGTACAAGCGATATGGCAGGCGGAATTGATGGAAATGGAGGAGACTCGACGATTCCAAAACCGAAGAGAATCGCATGTATTATATGTCGAAGAAGAAAACTTAAATGTGATGGTTCGAAACCAAGTTGCTCAACATGTACAAGATTGGGACATAGTTGTGCTTATGACCCAGTGCGTAGAAAGTCTGGCCCAAAACGCGGCTATGTGAAAGCATTAGAAGAGCGATTGAGTAAGTCTCTAGACATCAGAGTCCGAAGATGTGGAACGGGTGATGCCTATATTGGTTTTTGGAGCTGGGCTAACATGTCATGCTATCAGAACAAGTCGAGACCATGCTAAAATCACAAGAACCAACAACTATGAGCCCCAGCCATGGCACCCGCAATGTCAGCGGGGTTGGACTACAGACCGTCCTGGCCCCAGATCTCAACATTCCTAGTCCATCTATCGGAGTAGATGACGAGCGATGGCGCTACAATAGTGATCCCCAGCCGACGTTAGATGACATGGGATTCTCAACTAATATGGGTATCGGAATGGGGCTCGATGATAATACCTTCTCCTGGGAAATGATTGGGCTTGGAATTGAGGAGCCCTTACCTCCTCAAGCGGAAGTGGATGTGTTGTATGTTTTTCAGAAGGTTATTTTGTACTCAAGCTTATATCGATCAGGCATGAAATTTACTTCGATAATATCCACCCTTCAGTTCCAATAATCCATAAGTACCGTTACCTTGCTGCAATGAATCTGTGAGAAATTTCCTTGCCCCTAAGGCTTAACATGTCTCGATCTAACAATCATCCAATAGTGCACCGAATCAACGACCCCCAGTTGCATTACGGTACGCAATGTGGACGCTTGCAGCTTCCGTCTCAGAGAAATATATGGATCTTAAAGATCATTTCTACCAACGGGCTCGAAAATACATGGAAATAGATTCATTGAAAGGATTTGGAGAAAATATAATTTCTGTCTCACATGCACAAATACACATTCTTCTAGCTTCGTACGAATTCAAGATGATGTACTTTCCTCGAGCTTGGATGAGTACTGGGGCTGCTATCAGGCTATGTCAAATGTGAGTACCGGCACGCGTCTAATGCGAGAAGACTATGCGCTAATCAGCTGAAGGATGGGTTTACATAGACTCGATAAACCGGGTTTAGACGTCAAGCAATGTCTTCCACCACCACGTGATTGGACAGAGAGAGAGGAAAGGCGCAGAACTTTCTGGATGGCCTTTTGTGAAGACCGATATGCTAGTATTGGAACTGGCTGGCCTATGACTATCGATGAAAAGGACATTGCGTCAGATCTACCATCTTCGGAGGAGGCCTTTAACATGAGCAAATCAGAACCAACCCAAACCCTGACTGATGCAATGAGCCCTCAGGGTGCCTCCAAACTATCACCATTCGCTGGGGTTGTCTTGATGGCTTCACTCTTCGGTCGAAACCTTCTACATTTACATCGTTCCGATCCTGATGACCGCGACAATGACTTGAACGGGGAATTTTGGAAGCGGCATCGAAATATGGACAATATTCTCTTAAATACCTCCCTCAATTTACCATTTCACTTGAGGATGCCTCACGGAATGGCCAACCCTAACATTGTATTTTCGAATATGAATATTCACGCTTCCACCATTTGCCTACACCAAGCAGCAATATTCAAAGCTGAAAAGAATCGACTACCTGCTTCGGTGGCCGCTGAAAGCAAAGTCCGAGCCATTACTGCTGCCAATGAGATTACAAGTATCATGCGCATGATCTCGCATATAGATTTATCAGCTGTAGGTGCATCTTATAAGCTCATACTATGGATTCTAACCAACACATTGATAGATGAACCCATTCATATCCTTTTGTCTCTACGTGGCTGCTCGCGTTTTTGTTCAGTATCTCGCTAGCGTACCAACAGATTCTCAGGTTGCCGATTCCCTGAGATTTCTTCTATATGCTATGAATGCTTTGAAGAAAAAGAATCCTTTGACGGAGTCCTTCCTAGTACAATTAGACGTCGATTTAGAGGGCATGGGTATGCGCAACAATAAAAAGTTCAAAGATGCTCCTTGGGATGAGAACTTGGTACGTCGATTCTTCGACTTTTGTGTGACTTGCAAAGCTAATGTACATAGATGGGATCCAAGGAGGCTGGGATGCCAAAAATGGGTTCAACTGTATGTGGACCAAATCATCAAAGTGTTTGTAATTTTACGCGACTCTGGGATGATACGGGTGGCAACGCAATCCGAATGGGAGGCGACAGCCCGACCAATTCTCAAGAAGCATCGCGCGGTCTTTCCGCAGATACTGAACGATTGGGTGGGAGAAGAACAGCCAACTCAGGAACCGGCTCATTACCGCAGAGTTTCGAAATCGAACAGAATAACTGGCGAACGTTAAACGAACATGCACAAGCTCGAGACTTAGCACGGGGGATACCTCTTGGTCAGAACAGAGATCCCAACGGCAATACATACAGCACCGAAGGAGCCAGTACCGGTGCCGAAACCGGTTTATCTCCCAATATAAGCAATACTTCTAATCGCCCAACCCCCAACTCCACTACCCCATCAGATAGTCGCTCTTCCAACCCTCAACATGGTCAAGGCAGCACGAACACTCGATCTTATGAAACTAGTCCGGCGCCTAATGCAAATGGCAAACTTCATCGTATTGTGGATGACATTTTTGCGACTAGGCCGGATTATCATCATATTCCAACGGGAACGGCCATGACACCAAACGCTTTTGGTATGCCGGAGACACCGGGATCTTGGGGGCAGCCGGCGAATACCGGGTTGACGCCGGTGGGAGAGGGGGTGTTTAGACATATGATGGGATTGGGACCGTTGGATCCCATGGATATTTGGGACGGGGGTACGTAAGCGAAGGGGTTGGGAGTCTTGTGAAGTTTTTTGCTTGGGGCTTGGGACTTGGGACCGGGCGGAGGGCATTTCTAGCGATTGGTGTTGGCTACGGTTATTGTATGATGTGATTTGATGTGATTTGATACTTGGAGTACACTTGGATACAAATATAATATAGGAGGGTTTTGAAAGATAATAAAAGGATCTTTGGGAAGGAAAGCAAGATTACCGTGGTGGGCATTGGCGTTGGGTGGTCGTTTGTGAGTTTCCTGCGCTTTTTTTGTGTATGATGATGATGAGCTGGACTTTTTTGGACATTCCTCTTCGGGTTAGAAGTGTCTTTTGGGGAGGGGGGAAGTGTATGATATGTATGATAGTTTGTATTTTTCTGGAAGATTTCGAGTTCATGTTTTTATGGTTAGGATGGTATTTCATCATGGGGATTGGCATCGGCATTGTCATTGTCATTTGCATATTCCTGTTGGAGATTGGAAAACACTCATCTCATACCTAGTATCTCTATTTTGAATATGGGATTATAGTTGGGGCATGAGTGGGCTGGAGAGGGTACAGTAGTGTGCAGTGGGGAGTCAATGTATCTTGGGGGAGGGGGGGATTGGAGGGATGCTTGTTGTTTGGTTTTGTGGTTTTGTCGTGGTGTGTTGTGTTTTGTTGTGCTGTGCTGTGTTGTACGTTCTTGGATATTCTGGAAATGTAATCTATCCATATATTCCATATTTGCCAGCGATTCATAGAATTGGTTGCCCTGTATCACCTTTTTTATCTCGTCCTTTTTTCCTTTTATCCGTTTATCTTTTCCCCTCAGGTCTCAACGTATAGAGAGTAGCGGATAATGAAATGAGCATTTTGCTGGTTTAGATACCTATATACATATACGATATATCACGCAATCCCCTTTCTCCATTCAAATCATCTTTTATTCATACATATCCTCCACATATCCTCCACATATCAAAATCACATACCAAGCACATCCACGATTCCAACCATCAACCACCTGCCATCCTCCCAAATCTGTAGGGGGAAATATGTCATGTTCGTCTTGACATAACATGACATGGCATAACATAATATCAGATAGTACAATACATACATGAGTATCGTTAAGGTTTGGTAGTCATCATGGTTTCTGGTATTATGTTGGTATGGTGCTAGTTTTTGGGTTTGAGGCGAGGTTGAATGGTGATGTTGCATTGTAGAGTTGTAGGGTTGTAGTTGTAGAGATGTGGAGTTATGGGAACTTTGGGTTTGGATTTGTTGGTTGTTGGTATGTTACTTGTTTTGTTGAAGGTGGGTGGGAGAGGGAGTGGATGGATGTGGATAGGGTAGTGGTGGGATGGAATAGGAATGACGGGATATGTATATTATGACGAAGGTAATAGATTGACATGGAACGATATAGTGAGGAGGGCATACGCATAGGGGTGAGCCTGTGCATGGGCATGGGAATACTAAATCTGACATTACAGCCATATAAAAAGTAATAGGAGGGGAGTACCTAGTGCGGTGTGGTATTTTCTAGTATAATAAAATGTACCTAGTGAGAGGAGATTAAGGCGATGGGTGGGTTGGGGGTTTGGTGTACGTATGAGGATATTTGAAGTGGCGAGTGGGAACGGGATGGGATGGGATTGGGATGGGATGGGATGGGAT
>NGKJ01000017.1:194272-206658 GCA_002162495.1 Myriosclerotinia curreyana
GGGATGGGATGGGATGGGATGGGATGGGATGGGATGGGATGATATGTGAGCTTCGAGGCACTCTTTGATTTTGAAGTTGATGTGAGTAGCAGGATTTGGGGCCAGGTTTAGATATAATAAGGATGCGAATGTGAATTTAGATTGAGAAGGCTGGGGGAAGCTGTTATGATATACTTAATAGTACTTGTCGCTTGTCGCATACGATGAGTGACCATCGATTGTGATGTGAAGAGGAGTAGCATGTCAAAAGTTAATGGATGGTAGGCGTATCTTTTTCTTCCGTCTTTGATATTGTACATGGCTTGTGATGAATACTCCATATATAATACGGAAGGTTTGTAACCAACAGCTCCAATACAGGTATATCATGATAATTGTGTCTCTACTTTGTTCTTCTCTTTCCGTGGTTTCTTTCGCGAGGGGTTACTACCCACTTATTGGGTTTGCGAGCATGTCTAGTTTTGTATCCTCCTTTGGCCTGTAGGTGAAGTAATGTTAGGGTAAAACTTGGGTAGAGTGAGTTCTTAAATACATACCGGCATGCCCCATGGACTGACAGGGTCAACGTTACCCTTAGATTTACCTCTTCCTCCTCCGTGTGGATGGTCGGCTATTGAGATAATGAGTATTCATGAATCAGAATGTGATTGATCGATATATGAGAAACGTACCAGCGTTCATAGCAAGACCTCTAACTGTTGGTCGAATATTCAACCATCTTGAACGACCAGCTTTACCAAGTTGTCGATGTTGATGATGAGGATTACTGGCAATGCCTACAGTTGCGCATGCATGCATACTAACCTTTCTAACCTCGCCACTTTGTAATCGTACAGTGACAAACCTTGGTCTCTTGTCACCATTGGATGCCAGGTCATCTTTCGAGACCACGATCGCATAAGTTCCTGCACTTCTACAGAAAACGGCTCCTCTTCCTCTCGCCGATCCAACATTGTAGACGGTTGTACCAATAGGAATCATATGCAATGGTAAACAGTTTCCTCTCCAAGCAGTCTTTGCAGCCAACACACCAGGATCTACAAATCCTCCCATACTCTCCAATAGATCTCTAGGTATACCGGCTCGGTAACTTTGTACTTTATCTCCAGCTCTCATACCCTCTGCGGCAACGATATAGCTCTTTCTACCCGTAGCTTCTTCGTTCAATAATGCAATGTGTGCACTCCTTCCTGGATCATGTTCAATACGTTCCACTGTATGTACTCCCGGCGTCATTCGATGAAAGTCCACAGTACGAATTCTCCTCTTATGACCACCACCTCGATGTCTAACTGTGACTCGACCACTGTTATTTCTTCCTCCCTTTCCATGACCCTTCTTGGCGAAAGTTAAAGGTAAGAACGGTCGTCCTTTCCATAAGTGATCGTTTATAGGTCTCTTTAAATGTCTGACACCAGGTGTTCTTGGCTTGTATGTTCGCATCGCAAAAGTAGCACTATTGCTATCTGATGAGGATATAGGAGGTGCAAAGCCTGCTGTTACATCTTGTGCTGCAGGTACTTCGGCCTGTACTGGTTCGACGACGGTCGCGTATGTGCGAGGGAAGGATCGAATAATGGGTAGATAATTGCATGTTGCCCTTGGACATTGTCGCGCAAATATCCTGGGTTGAAACATGATGTATTTTATATATCGAATTGATCACCACAATTCAATTGATCTTCTCGCCACGGCGAGGGCCTTCGGAAACAAGTGGTTGGGAGTTTTGAAAGTCGATGTCGTTGGTGCTTGAACGTATCTTAAACTTCTTCTTCTTCCGGGAAAGGCTATGTCCTAATTGAGTTTAGTTTGAGTTATTCGATGTTGGAAAGGAACAGCTGGAGGGCAATGAAAAGTAGCAGAAGTAGGTGGTGAAAATGAATGAAAATTACTTCAGATGGAAAATTGAAGTGAGTATATTCTATTTTATGAAGGGTATGAGAATGAAAAGGGTTATTAAAATTTACCCAAAAACGTGAATAATAATGGTCATCTATATGTGTAGTTTTTTTAAGGTGCAAGCTTTAGAAAAGATATCAATCATCAGCCACATATTCTTATTCTTCCCATGGGTTCTAGCTTACCCAGCCACATTATAAGATATGGGAAACGCGGGTATCAAGCCATCCGATGGTTTCGTTGCTTAGTGGTTGTCTAGGACTAAATCAATATCAACAAACCTTCTGGTGTTTAACTGGAAAAAGTCATATTAAATGTGGATCCATATATGTGTATGGATCTTGTTGTGACCGACCAAAAAAAAAAAAGACTACAAAGTAATTGTCCCTAGAAAATGAGGATATAATTTATTATAATATCATTTTATTTCATTTTATTTCATTTTATTTCATCCTATATCAAAATACTTCATTATTCAATTCTTGGAGTTTTTTGTATCATCCCTTTCCTAATCGCCCTTCGCCCTTACATTTTCTCTCTTCTCTCTTCTCTCCCTATTAATAATAATAATAATAATAATAATAACTGGAAGCACGACACGCTAAGTTCGTCCACACGGACCCACGGACCACAACAAGCGAGTGCCTTGGTAACGTAACTTGGAAGCTCTGACAACCTTCAACCTTCAACCTTCTTGACTTCCTCACACATTATTTATTTAACCTTCACATTCACATCCACATCCACAACCCATAAACATCAACAAAGTACCTCAACCCACCCTTCTTATGTTCTTGATAACCTTTTAGGTATTTGCCAGCATTAGATTCAACTCGGTATTCTGTTTGTTCAATCGTTCAAGTTCTTCGGTTTCGTGTACAAATCAATCCAAAAAAACAAAAACAAAAGTTCAAATCTTCATCTGTCAACAAAACTCGATATATCACAATCCAAACTCTTCATACCTATCTTCAGTTACACGTCGGGATCTATTGGAGGTCTAATCCATCTTCATGTATGTATCCCTTCAGATTCATACAACTTGTTGTGGTCGTTATTTCGCGTCTTCATGTCGTCGCTTTCAATATTCATCACGCGCTTCCAACACCTATATCGCGCTTTGCTGACCATCTCTTTTCTAGCGACCCACCATATATCCTCTCCACAACACTCCACACATAATACTTAATACAACACATCGTCAAATATGCCTGTTGTATGTACCCCAGAGACCACATAGATGGATTCCAGAAATTCAAATTCATGCAATTGGTTATCTAAAATTTGTTAATGCTAATTATTTCATGCTTATAGAGTCGAGCAACAAGCCGTCGGGCACCAACAAATGAGAACGATGAGAATGTAGCTGGTGTCACAACTCGTCTTACCAGATCCAAATCTGCAGCATTTACTACAGAAGAGGTTACCGGTGCCGTTAAGAAACCACTTGCAAGCAAGAAATCAACCATCAATACACAACCCCTCCGAAAGCGGGCCGCACTGGGAGATGTGAGCAACGTTGCCAAAGGAGGAGATGCCGTTGAGGGAAAGAAGTCTGCTGCCAAAAGTGGATTAGTTTCGAAAGCTTCACAACCAACTGGCGTCACCAAGAACACCACACGATCAGCCCTCGGAGCTAAGGATGCAAACAAGAAGTCATTGAGCAAAGCCGCTGGCTCGGGAGTGATGAAGAGAAAGACCACTGCCGCTGCAGCCGCTGTGGCAGCCTCGATATCCACCTCCGTCAAGGACGAGACACCAGTTGAAGATGAACAACCATCCCGAAAGAAGGTCCACATTGAAGCAGAAAAACAACCCGAAGTTGTCGAGGAGAAGGAAAATGAGACTGAGACTATTGTTGACCCAGAGCCAAAGGAATCCGTTAAAGTTGAATTCGCGGAAGGTCTACGCGACTTGGATGCCGAAGACCTTGATGATCCTTTGATGGTAGCCGAGTACGTCGTTGAAATTTTTGAATACTTGAAGAAGTTGGAAGTCGCTACCAAGCCTAACGAAAAGTATATGGCACACCAAGAAGATCTAGAGTGGAAGATGCGTGGTATTCTCGTCGACTGGCTTATTGAAGTTCACACACGCTTTCACCTTCTCCCGGAAACATTGTTCCTTGCTGTTAACATCATTGACCGATTTCTCTCCACCAAGGTTGTTCAACTTGATCGTCTTCAGCTTGTTGGCGTTACTGCCATGTTTATTGCCTCCAAGTACGAAGAAGTCCTCTCACCCCACGTGGCCAACTTTCGTCACGTCGCAGATGATGGTTTCACTGAGGCAGAGATTCTGAGTGCCGAACGTTATGTCCTCAGTGCTCTTAACTATGACTTGAGCTACCCCAACCCAATGAACTTCTTGAGACGTATCTCTAAGGCTGATGACTACGACATTCAAACTCGTACGTTGGGCAAGTACTTGATGGAGATTAGTCTTCTTGATCACCGATTCATGAAGTACCTTCCCAGTCACGTCGCCGCTGCATCTATGTATCTCGCTCGTCTTATCCTTGAGAAGGGTGACTGGGACCCGATGTTGACTCATTACTCTGGTTACAGTGAGAGCGAGATTGAACCTGTCTTCCAATTGATGGTTGACTATCTTGCTCGCCCTGTTACCCATGAGGCATTCTTCAAGAAGTATGCTAGTAAGAAATTTTTAAAGGGTATGTATTTCCAAATGCATTTTTTTTTGGTTGCGACTAACATTCTCTTTAGCTTCCATCCTTACCAGACAATGGGCTAAGAAAAACGCATCTCTTTATGGGGTTGATGTTACTCGACCTTTAGAATCTTGATAGAACATATGATAATTATCATATTACTACCCTCATCGTGCTCTTCCCTGGATACACCCTTTGCATTTAAATTGGTTGGGATACGAATGGTACTTACGACGGATGATCTTATGGACTCGACTACCAAATATACCACACATTATCCTGGTCAATAATGGTCTGGCTTTGGTTTATGTCGATGCTTCTCAAGGCGTTGAGTGATATCTTTTCTTGTGCAGTTGGGTTTGGTGCATACTCTTTTTCAACATAAATTTGGCGTTTGAGTCTGTATGCCAATGGATCCTACAGTATTGGCGTCTGGGAATTTGATTTTTGATTTCACAAATTGCTTCACTTCTTGCAGCAAATGTTCTGGCTACAAGCGTATAGCAGAAAAGTATTGGCAGTTTGGCTCTATTGCTGTCATGAGGTTGTGAAATCTGGGAAAGGGTATTGTTCCTTGTGTCGGTGACATGAGATGGCTTTTGTAAATATATTTTAAGCACAGCAATAACCATTACGATTATAAATAAATATAAAGTGACTTTGGTTCATTGTATCTGATTGAAATAACTCGTACCATTATCAATAATTCATAGGGGCTGAACCGGATCTTGGGATTCACTGTTTTATTTGATATGGATAATTGGGTCGCTAGGTTGAGAAGAGATGAATCTTCATTGGACTTTGTCAACAGAAAATATCTAATGGGTATTCGAGTACGAAGCTTCCAGTCATTCTGGTCGAGATTATAACTTATATATATGAACGGTCACGGTCATCTTGGTCGAAATTAAGTATTCCGACACGTGCTTGTACCCCACATTTGTAGCTGTAGTAGGTGCTAGGCATATATCTCGTTTTCGTAGACAAAGTTGAAGATATCTACCTAGTATCTCACTTTAGTTTTGTCCTACGCTATACTATAATATACTACTTCTGGGCGCGTTTAAATACCTAGTAGCTGCTTGTCTTGTCTGTTCGCGTGCCTGGATACGAGATATCTTGGTCGCAATTTCTTTGTTACAATTGGAAGTATGCTGATTGCTCCTTACTTGCTTCTTACCTGCTCCTTACTTGCTCCTTACTTGCTCCTCAATTCCGAGAAATGGTAAGGTACCTACGACCTAGTAGACTGCAATACGGTCACATTGATTAAAATTCACTTTATTTCTTACTATCAATATGCTGTCAAACTTCGTTGACAAGTAACGTTTGCTTGTTTCATTTGAAATAATTACCTATCTACCATTCAATCCACCAAACGGGTGCTTGCAGGGCTCTCCAGCTGTCACCACGGATCATCATCGTGGCTTACTAGGTATATTGTAGTACCAAACTAACTACTCGTGCTAAACAAGTGCAAACTTAGATATCGATATTGATATCATCGATTTGTTTACCCCTCGATACATCAACTGACCTAACTCACCCGACTTACTTAAGAATCCCGTATGCCATCTATGCAGGGTTATTCTTCTTGGAGTATCAATGCCAATTATTACAAGGAAAGGGCAATAAAATCAATATGTGCTACTAATGAGAAGGAGAGAGAAATCATTATTCCGCTATTAAGTATGGATTCTTCGAACGAGAGACGAGATAAGAATAGGGATGGTGATGGTGGTGGAAATGTTGAAGAAGTTGTGACTTTCAATCCTTCAGCGGGTCAAAGTAAGCATTCATTCATTCTTGTTCATATGTTACTGCGCGGATATATACTTATTGGAGATAATAGGCAATGCAAACAATGGCCGAATTTCACCAGAATCCAAGCGATCGAGTGACAATGAAGCCTCAACTAGCGACCCGGTTTCTAATGAACTGTCGATACAAGAGAGGAAAATCTTGCTGGTTGCAGAAGAGATTGATAGGATGGGTATGGGGAAGTATCAGTGGTATATATGGGGGTTATGTGGTTTGGGTTATTTTTTAGATCTTCTTTGGGCGCATGCGTTTGGCTTGATCGCACCAGTTATGCAGAGGGAAATGGGAATTGATGGTATGTGGCATCTCTTGTTGGATCGATCTTTAAAATTTGAGGTTTGAGCCTGATGGGGGTCTGTAGTATGCCAGGTGCAGAGACAAAAGTGTTATACTGAAATGATTTGATGAAGGATTGGACGACGAGAGAATATGGTACTGACTAATTTACTTAGATAAAGAATTGGGTCTCTTGTTTACAGCAGTCAGTGCTGGTTTGACAGTTGGAGCTTTAGTATGGGGTGTTCTGGTGGATATGATTGGTAAGTTACCAGCTTATATTACCTTGCATTCACCAATAACTTTTATACCTCAGGTCGCAAATGGGCCTTCAACGGCACGGTCCTCATTACCTCGTTCTTTGGTATTCTCATGGGAGCACCGGATTCGTACCATGGTCTTCTCGCGCTGGTTGCACTTACAGGTTTTGGTATTGGAGGAAACATTCCAATAGACACAACAATTGCTCTCGAATTTCTCCCTAAGGTGTGCCCCTCCCCACGCGACTTTCCCTGAAGGAAGCAGCATCTAACATTTGTTATTAGAAAAATCGGTTTCTTTTAGCACTCCTGTCGATTTTCCAACCAATTGGAGTCGTAGCTTGCAGTGGTATAGCTTACGCGTTTATACCTAATTATTCTTGCGCATTAGACCTCCCATCTTGTAAAGCAAAGGACTTGGCACCAGGAGTTAAATGTTGTGCCAAAAAGGACAATTGGGGATGGAGATATCTTTTATTCACCCTTGGTGGAATATCTCTTTTCGTATTCTTCCTGAGGTTCATCCTCTTTACTTTCCAAGAATCACCCAAGTTCCTTCTCAGCAAGGGGAGAGATGAAGAAGCTCTGAAAGTATTGCAAAAAATTGCAAAGACGAACAAACAGACATTAAGCCTAACCATCGAGGATTTTACGGCCTTGGATAATACTGGGGACCCACAATCTCTCGTGTCGACTACTTCTGGTGAGGCTCGCCTTCAAGGAGGGATTCCTCCCGGCAGTTTGCCTTTAATTCAACAGTTCGCTAGGGAGTTGAAACGAATTGGTACTTTGTTTAAAACAAAGCATTTGACTCGAATCACTCTTCTAGTATGGGCGATATACGCATTTGATTATTGGGGATTTTCCATCGCGGGTGAGTATTCTCAATTCTTTTGACTATATGTGAAAGTGCTAATATCTAGAAGGTGCCTTTCTCCCCTTAATCTTGGCTCGAAAGGGGTTGGAACACCATGCCAGTACCTCTGAGACTTACCGCAACTTTGTCATCATATACATGCCGGGTATCATTGGAGTAAGCCTGGGAGCTCTGATGGTAAAAGTACCTCGAGTAGGAAGGCGTCTGGCCATGATCTTTTCATCTGCATTAATGGCAACGTCATTCTTTCTCTTTGCGGCAATCGATACTCAAGCAGGCAATGTAGGACTTAGCGTCATGGAATACTTCTTTCAATCCATGTTTAACTCGGTCTTATATGGTTGGACACCAGAAGCTTTCCCAGTATCGGTGAGGGGGACGGCCAGTGGGATGGCTAGTTGTTGGGGAAGAATATTCTCTATCTTTAGTCCGTTCATTGCGTCGAGACTATTGGACATGAATCTCAACGCGCCTTTGTTCTTGGCGGGAGCGGGAACATTCGTTGCGATGCTGGGTGTTATAGCATTGCCCGATAGTGTGATGAAGGGGGATGAAGTTTAGGAATATTAATGGGAATGGGAATAGAACTAGGATAATGCGAAATGGGTATTATTATGAATATCTTGAGCATATTGAAGACCGATACGATGCCATGAAACCTCTTAACGGATAGAGGTATAGCGAGCGATACAGCGATACAACGATACCACGATACAACGATACAGCGATACCACGATTTCTATTCATTCAATTGGAGAATGAAGATATATAGCCAATTCAACGTTAAGGATATTTTAATAGAAAGTTTGAGATGAGATTGTGAAGATGTTAATGTGTGAGTTAATGCCAATGACATTTACAAACTTTAAGACCCCTTCTACTTCGTATAGTCTTTCCTTATATTGTAACAGATCCGGACTTTTCTTACTTATATATTCACTGGAATATCTTTATAAGATAACAAGCAGCATTTAATAATAAGGTAATCAATTCAAACCTTTATTATTCGTCAAAACAATTAATTTTGAATGATTTTATATTTGTAACTTTATTCTTATATTCGAAGTACCTTCGCATAACAATTTGATAAAGGGGCTGCGCTTGTTTTGAGAAAGAAAGAAAAGGTCCGTGCACAATCTTCCGACTTTCCGCTTTTCTGCCCCTCCACCCAAACTAATAAAGCAGAACAACAACATCAGCCTTGGAATTTCCACCTCGACGCTATCACCGTCGCAAATTATTGACCTAGCAAGTGCGAGAGAGCACATGCTTGGAAAGAAAAATGGACGATTTTAATAGCGAAACCGATAGCGATTATACCAGTTACTGGAGAGATTGGGTATGTATTATTTCTATCTTTTCATTTGCCATTTCTTTTGCAGGTTCTTGACTGGATTTTGTGCGCCTGCTTCGTTCCTACTCTTCTCTGGATGAGGATATTCGTTCTTTCCTTTGGATCCGGCCACCCACCTACGAAGCAACTCTTGCTATCTATCTGGAAGGATCGACGTCAAGTTATCGGAAGATGGAAGGAGGGTTTGGAGGGATCTTTCGATGACAATTCCACCTTTCCAATGATCGAGGAGAAACCCATCTGGAAACGAAGTTGTAGGGGACCATCTTCGAGTCGCGATTTCCATTCATTTTCCTCTCTTCCCGACCACGATTGCGCACAATGATCTTTGGTCCGACAGATTCGGATGGTAATGAGATTCCGGTATCACCCCCATCACCAGCAGCTGCACCAACTCTTCGATCACGGCGACGCCAGCAAGCAAAGCGAGGCAAGAAACGCAGAGCGTCAAAGGTCGAAGATCTTGAGTACCCAAGTACATGTCGCAGGAACGTTTTCCGTTTCCTCAGACCGCTTAGTGCACCCGAAAAGCCCACAGCAATCCAAGTGTTTCGCGACAGTCAGCCAGAGCCAGAGATGAGCCTTAACGATATAGGTCTAGGTTTAGGCTCGCAGCCTTTTGGGCTCAATATTTCATCCACTAATAGGAGAATGGATGCCAACTCCAGCTCCACGAGCCTTTTTTACAGATCAGGGGTTCTTGGCCATATTTTATATCAGTTTACATATATTGAAAGGGTAAACTTGCTAACACTTGTTTTTCCTTAGTTTATTTCATCTCGTGGTAATGAGTACTTTTGCGAAATCGACGAAGATTATCTTACCGATCGATTCAACCTTACTGGACTTCAAACCGAGGTTCAATATTATCAATATGCTTTGGACTTAGTGACGGATGTCTTTGATTTGGATTGTGATGATGAGATGAGAGAGACTATTGAGAAGTCTGCAAGGCATTTGTATGGTTTAGTTCATGCTCGTTATATCGTCACAACTAGAGGATTGGCCAAAATGGTGAGTGCTTGGTTTATCTTCCCCAGCCAATAGCATGATGCTAACTATAATATCTTCCAGCTTGAAAAATACAAGAAAGCCGATTTTGGAAAATGTCCTCGAGTTATGTGTAAATCGCATCCACTTCTTCCCATGGGTCAAAGCGATAATCCAAACATCAAAGCTGTCAAACTTTACTGCTCTCGCTGCGAAGATATCTATAATCCAAAATCCTCTCGACATTCTGCAATCGATGGCGCATATTTCGGGACTTCATTTCATAATATTTTATTCCAGGTTTACCCAGCGATGATCCCGACAAAAAGTTATGATCGTTATGTTCCACGGATTTATGGATTTAAAGTACATGCGCCCGCGGCTTTGATTAGATGGCAAAATGGAGAGAGAGATGAAATGAGGAGAAGGTTGAGGAAATTGGATATTGAGAGTGGATTTAAGGATGAGAATGGTGACGAAATGGATGATAGTGAGGAGGAGGAAGAGGAAGAGGAAGAAGTTGAGGGGTTGGAAGCGATGGAGAATGGACGAGCCGAAGGTGGAGATGTTACGGGAAGAGTTTAGAAGGCCTTTTCTCGATAATCAAAATGATGGAGTAAATGATGGAGTAGTGGAGGGAAAGATGATGAGGTAAGAGAGGAAATCGTCAGTTTTTATCCATGTCCAAAGGAAGGAATGTCTTTGCTTCTTGAATGTTTCTTAGGGAAGATATAGGGATAAGCCATGGATGTTATGGTGGGATGGATGGATGAATGCATTGCGGGAGTCTAACTTGGGCGCATATTTGTTCTTCGTATTGTGGGGATGGAGATGGGGATGGGGGGGATTGGTTGTAAAGAGGAGATTTGGGGAGTGGGTTGGTTCCCTTTTGAGGATTGAGTTAATAGAAATTAAAGAGAGTATTAATTGAGAATTTAAATTTGGGGTTTTTTTTTCTATGGTATAGAGGAAGTTGTGCTTGTGGGTGAAGTTGTGGTGTTATACTCGTCGGCTATTTCAGAAATTCTGGCCAACTACCCCTAATAGTTGGTACTACTAATCTTAACCTACAGCAACTTTAATACAATAAAATTTTTTGGGAAATATATATTAAATCAATTATATAAAATATTATAAAAAAGAAAAGATCAAAATATTTATTAAATATACTTTATTATAATTATATAATTTTTTTATTTAATATTGTTAATTTGAAGTTATTATAATAAAGTTTAATATTATAGATTAGAATAAAATATTAAAATATTGTTTAATTAGTAAAATTGCTTAATTATCAATATTGCTTAATTATTAATTAAATCTAATTTAATTTATTATTAATTTTAAGTTTTTATATTTAATAAATATAATATAATTATGATTTTTTGAAATTATAATAAAGTATGTTTAATTTAATCTTTTTTTTTTAATATTTTATATAATTGATTTGATCTATATTATTTAAAAAATTTCATTATGTCAAGGTTGCTGTAAATCAGGGTTGGTGTTATCAACTACTTTGGGTAGTCGGCAGAATTTATCTATTAGCCGGCGAGTAATGAATACATAGATTCATGAAACTATTCCCAACTTTTACAAATTTATTATTCATTCGATAATTGTTCGTGTATTTGTTTAAATTATATCTTTTTGTTGTTTTATCTTTACCAAAAAAATGATCATCCTAGGCTTGAAAGTATATGCAAAAGGTGTGGTAACTGGTAACTTGTAACTATAAGTACCTATCGTTGCATCCAACTGTTGTGTATTTTTATCAGATGGTATACCCACTACGAAATACCGTTGGTGTATGGTTATATGTTCTTTCTAAAGTTTGTTTGCGGATTCCTATCCGGTGTATATATATGTAGGTATGAAGATGGCTCGAGGAGAGGAAATGGTATGGTATGGTATGGTATGGTATGGTATGGTATTGCATGGTATGGTTGAGATGTAATTATGACGTTATTCATTATTCATTATTGGTTCTTTATCCTATTTTTGTTTTTATTTTGGTGTTTGGTTTTATGTTTTCTGAGTTGTTAGTTGGTGTTGTAAATTTATAATAAGATGTTGCGTGCGAAATATCTAAGTTTATGAGCCTTCCCCCTCTCTTCTCTTTTCTTTTCTTTTCTTTTACTTATCCTCAACCTCATCATCAACCTCAACCAATACTCGCCCTCACCCTCACCCTCACCCTCACCCTCACCCTCACCCTCACCCTCACCCTCACCCTCA
>NGKJ01000017.1:207142-238536 GCA_002162495.1 Myriosclerotinia curreyana
GAAAGGAAGGAAAAGAAAAAGGGGGACATATTAAACATGTAATATGATACCCTTACTCCTTTAAATCTGCCTCACACCCACACTCCTCCGTAAAACTCGAACACGGCAGTCTCATAACTCCAATGATATTTCTCAACTCCATCTCATTCCTCCGCATCTCATTTCCGTTGCGCACTCGTTATATTGCACAAATCGGAATGACTCCACGTATGAGAAGCTACTTGGTGACCATAATCATACATGCGTTTTATGAGGGAATGCCACGCGAGTGGTGTATTAACAGAAGATATTTGAAGGATGCGTTGAAAGTACAGCTGCTCGAACTATTTAAAACCCCCTTCTACTTTGAGGCTTCTTCAAGAATTAGAGAATATAGTAGATATGAAGATGGTAAAAAAAACGAAAGTATAGATCAACGAGAGTTGTAATTAATCAACAGAAAACGAAACAGAAACGAAAGAAAATCAAACCAAACGAACTCTTTATATAAATTACCTTCTAACATCTCTCACCAAGCTTCACCAAAAGGCTCGTATAAAGAGAGCCAAGCATTACACTCGAAACAATCGTGGCAGTGCATGTAATTTGGACCATCGTTTTTTTCTGATATGAAGAGGAAAGGGAAAGGGAAAGGGAAAGGGAAAGGGAAAGGGAAAGGGAATGAACTTTCAGTTGGAAATATTGATTTAAGAGTTAAGACTCAGGGTGTATAGACCCGGTTTTGAGGGCAATGTACTTTGATGCTCTATACTTGCCATGATGATACCTTCCTGGCTTGAGAATCTTGAGGACCAGAAGTTTTGAGGGGAGGGATGGGGAGGGATGGATCATGGATGCATGGTGTTCGGATGAGTTTGAAACATTGATGGATGAAGATCATGAAAATCCCGTTGTTGGTTTGGTCTGGGATGAAATTGTTAGTTGCGATGGAAAATGAAGGTGTCTTCAGATTTAATATTTTAATGTAAGATAATATAACCGAGAGGGATGAAGGAGAAGAGAGGTTGAGTGTTTTTGATGTGCTTGGATTTTGAAAACTATTTCCCCCCCATGATCGGATGGTAAGGTTAATCTTTTACTTTTCAGTTCAATGCCATTCGTGAGAATTTGTGGTGAGGTTGATTAGCCTTCGCGGTTCTTTCCTTGGTAATTGCTCCCCGGTGAGCTTTTGTCAATACTGTGCGACTTCGATTCGCCAAATAGTTAATCCGTACCGATTTCTGAGCGGGTATAACATTTCATCTAATGTAAAATTAAAGCTAAAACGTCATAGGATCGACAACATGAACATGGAGATTTCAAATCATCACAGTGGATAATTATGGCATTTACGTCACGGCTTCTGTGGCGACAAAAGAGAGTAAAGTAATGTGGAATGTAGGCATGTAGGTGAATTTCTATTTAATTTCTACACTTCTGCAACAATGTTTTCTCAAACTATACGTTCATCATTCAGAGCATCTTCTCGACTATCACAACTTTCTTCACAACTTCAAAGACGAAATATGGCTTCAATCACCAACCTCAAGCTCAACACTGGAGCTACTATTCCTGCCATTGGTTTTGGTACTTGGCAGGACAAGGACTCTCAAGAGAAGGCAGTTACAGAGGCATTGAAGGCAGGATATAGACATATTGATACAGTACGTTTGTCGTCTTGAAGGTCTAAACCCTCACTGACAGAACCACATGCTAACTCAAAACTTTGAAGGCTAGAGTATACGGCACTGAACCAGCCTGCGGAGCTGCCATCAAGGCTTCTGGAATTCCTCGATCCGAACTCTTCATTACCACCAAACTGTGGAATAATAAGCATAAGCCAGAAGATGTCGAACCTGCCCTCAATGATTCACTAAAAGATTTGGGTTTGGATTATGTTGATTTATATCTCATGCATTGGCCATCTGCATTCAAGCCAGGCGATGAATTAATGCCAAAGGTGGATGGAAAGATGCAAACATCAGATATCTCATACGTCGATACTTATAAAGCCATGGAGAAGCTTCTTAAGACTGGAAAGACCAAGGCTATTGGTATTTCCAATTTCTCAAGAGCTGAGTTGGAACATTTATTGAAGGAGACTTCTGTTGTTCCTGCAGCCCATCAATTGGAACTTCATCCATGGTTACAACAAACTGAATTTTGCGAGTTCAATAAGAGCAAGGGAATCCACATCACACAATATTCCCCATTCGGAAATCAAAATGAGATCTATGATAGCGGAAAGAACATCAGCAAGTTAATGGTAAGGGTATTCCAAAATTCGAACTTTCCCTAGCTCTACTAACATGTTGTAGGATGATCCAACAATTGTTGAAGTCGGAAAGAAGTACAACAAGACCGGAGCACAAGTGGCCTTAGCTTGGGGTATTGCACATGGTCATTCTGTCATCCCTAAATCGAAGACACCATCACGCATAAAGTCCAATTTGGAGGGAGACTTTAAACTCGATGCTGAAGATTTGAAAAAGTTGGATGGTTTGGATAAGAAATTGAGATTCAATGATGCTAGTGCCGGATTTGGATATAATTTCTATTCTGATCTTGATGGCAAGAAGAAGAATTGATGGGAGTAATATACTTACCAAGTGTAATAGCGCTATATAACGACTCAGATATCTTTCACATTTAACCTGTCCTACTTTATTACCTCGGGAACACCCATAATTTGACTTCGGGAAAATCAATATTACAGCCCCAACGCCATTGTCTCATACCCTATCAGATTTAAAGAAAACAGGTTCTCTAGTGGCCATCATGCAAATGCTCACGAAGTTGTGACCTAAATCCAGACCTATGAGATAAATCAACACTGAAACCCTCGTACATTTTCTTTTTCGCCCAAACCAATTATTGGTCGACAAACGAGACATCTCCATTTCCGCCATTGGTGGTACGAATGTAAACAACATACACAGTGCAGCTCGTGTTTAATTTAAGGGGCTTGTACAAGTTGCGTTTTTGTAATGGGCATGTTCCGTATGTGGAGATTTGAGTGGGGTGATGGAGGTTCTAATGTTGATATGTCTTGTGGTGTTCTCTTCTTTCTTGAAATTTTCTACTGAATCTCTCCTTTACTCGCGAATACAAAAAGTTACTTGAGTTTTTTTTTACGTTTTAGAATAATAGGATTTTGAAAACCACTTTCGTTAAGCAACATTATGTATACCAATCTTTTGACGGTGGCTAGTCTTTGCGTTGTGGTGCTTGCGGGTCCTCAGTTGGATAGACGTCAAGATATGTAAGTCCCACGGCCTCTTTTTTTAAATCCTCAATCACTCTTCCTTCTCATTCTCATTCTTCCCTTTCTCCTCTTCACCCCATTCCATAACCTCCACTAACACCCCATCCCTATAGCTCCGCCATAGAATCGAGTCTCTCCTCCCTCTCCTCAGCCCTCAGTATCAACCCATCCATCGCCTCCGAACTAGCCAGCATCCCCAGCTCCGTACAAGCCCTGCAATCTTCCCCAGCAGGCCTCTCCCAACTGGCACAAGAATTCATCAGTAGCCAACCCGCCTGGTACACCTCGCTTTCCCCCGCCGCCCAATCTTACGTTTTGAACAACGGTCCCGCGAGAGAAAGTAAATTGGATGGTGTATCTAGTCTCGAATCTCTCTTAACAGCGACGGCTTCTGCTACACAAGCTACCCTCACAGGAGTGGTAGTTAATGGCACGGCTACGCTAGTCCCGGTAGGCACCGGCGTCTTGACAATCGCGAGTAGTACGGGGGGAAGTAATAGTACGGTCACGACGAAAAAGTTGTCGAGTACATCTACGGCGACGGCGACGGAAACGGAATCGAAGACGTCGGGGGAAGCGACGACGACGAAGACGAGTGCGGGGAGCGGGAAGACGAGCGAACCCAGTCCGATTAGTAGTTCGAGTAAGGCGGGGGCAGCGCAGGTTACGGGGGTGGTGGGGTTGGGGTTGGCTGGGTTTGTGGGGTTGGTTTGGGCTTTGTAGAGTGGGGAAGGATGTGAATGTGGATGGGTTGGGATGAGTGGGGGTGTGATGGGGAGAAGGGTTTCTTTTGTTTGGATTTTGCGCGTGGGTTTGAGGTGAGGTGGTTGATGTTGATGGTCATGATGATCATGTTGGTGGTGGAATGTAATTTGGGCCTGGTGACCGGGCAGAGTTGGTCATTTTTAATATATCCTTATTTATCTTCTGTTGAACCATTATTCGTTCTTCGTGAGTTCTATCGTGTCTGAGAGTTTCGTCGAGAGTCAAGATGTGCATATCGGACTGTGATCATAGCCATCTCCAGAGCCCTAGATAGCCGAAAACTTACACGTTTGGCCAGAAACGGGGGATCTAACTGGAAAGATGAATCATGTCTTATTTTTTATTTTGGTGTATCTCTAAAAGCGGATTTGAAACCCTGGAAATATCCCTTCCTGAACGGATTCAACTCATCTGCAGTAACACCCGTACCATTAGCGGTTCTTTCACGGATTTGTTCAGGATCAATCATTGAGTCTGGTATCCTCTTGTATGTAATAAGTCTCCTTGACCCTATGATTTGTTAGTAACGGAAACTTTCTGAGAGAGAACTACTTACATCTATTAAAGGCTTGAGTGCATACACTTGTAATTTGCAAGCATGGATGTGTCGGAATTTTGATTTCTTGATCTTCGTCATTTGCTGTTGGCATCCAGAACGATAAACGACCATTGTCTACTAAGGAGATGGCTGCAAAGTCTAAGATATCATCTAGCATGGCTAGGAAAGAATATGGTTTCTTTGGTGGGATATAAGCTTCTTGTCTGAAACTGCGTTAGCATCGTCATCTCAGAGAACTCATGATGAGCAATTTCATACAAATGATGAGGTTGTGTTTCACCCTCTAACATAACCGGTACCTTGGGTTTAGTAGGATCCCTATTCCCAAGTACCTTTAATCCCTCTCGAACACCATAAGGCGGATCACATAATATACCATCGAATAACCTAGCACATCTTAACGGAGTATTTGTAAGATCCGCCACGAAACTATCTCCAAATTGATTCGTAAGACCATATTGCACGAAATTGGAATGTAAATTCCTCTTTTCCTTTCCTCGGATACTTCGTCCATCAATATCGCTTCCGAATGCAAGAGCCCCGAAATGTGCACATGCAACGGGGAAGCTACCAGTTCCGACGAATGGGTCATAAAATAACTTTGATGGTGCTGCTAATGTGATGTTTGCAGTGACCAGTGCAAGTTCAGAGTCCATGGAGGTGGTACTGATATACTTCCGTTTCTTGAGATCATACTTTCCAACAATATCCCTTTCGCTGGCCCCAAGAAATCGACCAAAGGTGACTTGTGAGGGAGTGTTGATACCATTAGCGGCAGCATCAAGTTGCCATTCTTCCGAGATACAAAATTCTTCATCTGCTCCTTTCATCTTGATGGGTCCTTCGAATTCCAGATATCGGAACTCATTTATGAGTGCTCGTTGTTCGGTGGTTGATCTGGTATTCTGGAAACAATCCACAGTAAATTTGAAGGAGAAATTTTTATATAGAGGCCATAAATCTTTCGTATGCGTCTTTATATCATCATGAAGATTTTCATACGTGGCACCCGTTCCCCAAACTTCGTAGATGGCTTTGGAGAGAATGCTTCTCTTGATGAGCCGTGCTGCTGCTTCTACAGACGGAACGTCTACAAAACAAAATGGTGACTATCAATCATTTAGAATTGACGGCGTCAGTAATTTTAAGATAGACTCCACTTACATCGGAAGCATAATGTTCAACCTGTAAAGGAATATTCTCAAGTTCTGCTAGAGCCTGAATCTCAGCAAGACGAAACGTCTCGTGCGTCTGTGTAAATCTTATTAAACACTTCATCTTGATCTTGGTCTTCTGATGATCGATATCCCCCCTGTAGTCCAAAAAATGGCTTCTCGTCGCTCTTTCAATCCACTACACTCGTAGGGAAAGTCTCAGTGAAGCGCGAGCAAACAAACGGTTCTGTCAAGCTCTCGGTCTTTGCCCAATTCGAAAAATTGTCTTTTTGATAGGTATCTGGGCAAAAGTTTCTGGCTGGACCTCGTAAAATCAGCTCATAGACGGATTCTCAACCTGACCATCAAAAATGTCCGTATATATTTCTTGATATTGCGTGCACAATATTTTCGACATGACTCCTGCAAAAAAATACCCCTCCAAAAATCCATTACAAGGGTCACCATTAGCGTGTTCAAGGCTTCAAGCCCACGCTAAACCCAACAAAGCACTATCAAAATAATAAATCCTCAAATTCCCTCCCTCCCTCCATTCATCTCTCCATCAACAAGCTGCCTCACATCAAAATGTTGAATTTCCCCAAAGATACCAAGCACGAGCAAAAATGCTACGTGACCTACGGTACCATGGGTTATCTAAATCCCAAACAGCCACCTACAAAACGGAAACCGTTTGTGAATATCCTGGGTCATAAATTCATCAACAAGGTTGAAATGATATTACCCAAGGAACTTTATGAGATTATGGAGAGGGAGATGAATGGGATTTTTGCGGAGGGGAGGAGTCCGGTTTATAGTCGAGTGATGATGCCGCTGAGTGCGTTATTGGAAGGGGAGTTCTTTACGGAGTTTATTAAGAAAGGTGAGGCACGTGGAGGTATTGGAGGTTTATATTCATTTTCTTACGGGTTTCTAGGGAATGTTTTGATGCTTTCGAAGGGGAGGATGGGGGTTGACAATGTGTTTTCGTTGAGTGAAGGTAAGGTTTCGAGATCATGGAAGTATCGACACTAGCATTTACTGACATCTTCATAGGGATTTTAACCTTGCATTTGGACAAGGAAAGTTATGAACGATCAGGCTTGGTAGGTAAACCGGAAGGGATCAAGGGAAAACGAGAACATCGACCTTGGTGGAGTATGCATTTTCCTGGCCTACGAGGAAATTCAACTAACCCTTTCACAGTTGTGGAAATAAATTTACGATTGCCATCAATGTTACATGGCAAGAAGGGGTTTAAAAGGATTGAATACGCATTCAAGAATGTGTTGAATACTCCTGTGACGTGGCTATTTTGTGATCTGGGGGCTACAGGTAAGGATCTCTTTATATCTACCGCTATATCTACTGCTGCAATATTGACTCGTTCGCCAGTACTTCCATCTGATCCATTATCTCCACATCATCCACATAAGGTAAAGTGCACTCCAAGAGTATTAAGTGACATTCAAGTCAAGAGACCTGCATTTAAACTTGCGGCAAAGAGTGATAGCAATTATGACGGAGACTTTCAAGACTTTGCCGTTGAGATACACGAGTGGCTTTCTTTAGTCTCACTAGAAAGTCCCCGAATCAACTCGACTGATAATGTCGATCGTTTTTTGTCTCGTTATGATCCACCAGAAGGTTCAGATACAGGGGAGGAGTTGGTAAAAGTCACATGGACTGGGTTCATCCCCCCTTCGTGGGCACATAGTACCTTTATCCAAATTCTACTCACAGCGCCAAAAAATTCTTGGTTTTCGTATTATGTTGGCGGATATAGCGAAAGCTGGAATGGCGAGAGCAAAAGCTGTACAATACTGAAACTGCCTGACGTCCCGAACAATTATGTTTTGTGGGAAGTAGAATAGATATACAATCATTCCGTTCGTTGACGAACCTCTCGTCCCTCTCCTACTTCGCCAGTAATTGCCTCTGTAATGAGCTTTCTTAATTCTTCTTGGCCCGCTGGTGTTTGGAAGTCGTCTCGAGCAGCCAATTCATCAATACGTCTTTTAAACTCGGGATCAACGACCTCCCCTACATCCTCCTCTGGATTCATTGTACCAATATCGACTGAAAGTCCTTCGGGAACAGGTGGTGGATGACCATTGGATGTCGTTATGGTGGCTGTCTCATTAGATATTGTTTGGCCTCCTTCTGCTTCAAGTTCCTTGATTCGAAGGTATACCGCAACCTCTGGGAAATCTCCTTCTGCTTCTATCCTTTCTCTCGCATTACATCCATCCTCCGTACTTCTAATTTTGTAGTTGGCATGTAATTCCTCAACCAGTAGCTTTGCGCAATCCAATGTTTCCGCTACAAATAATGCTGTATCCCCATCCTCATCCTTCAAATCGACGGTGACATTAAACTCGGTAACGAGAGTCCGCAGAAGTTCCAAATGATTGTAAGAAGCAGCAGCGTGCATTAAAGAGTATCCATGTTCATCTTGGGCAGAAGCCAAGGCGGGGTTCGATCGAAGGAGGGGTAGGAGGTCTGGGGAATTATCGGCGGCGAGAAGGAAAGGGTTGGGTTGAGGTGAAGCCATCGTGTATTTGGGAAGTATTCGATGTCGTATTAATGTCTTTTTCACAAAATGAAAGTATCCAAGTCTCTTGTGCTTCTCTTCAAAATTTGTCTGTTTCGTGGTCCATGTGTGGAGGAGTACCGGTACTCAACTCAATTAGGAGGATTTTCTATGCGGCCGCAATATCCGACGCCCGAATCCCCGACATTTTTTTCAGCCATTCAGCCCCACTAGCCGCCGTCAGAGTCATCTTTTTGTTTGATACTCAGCCCTATTCTATTCGCCCGACCTTTTCCTTTTTTGGGTGTTGAGTGTATTGATAGTACCGTATCGAGCGTATTGAACGTATTATTAAGCTCCTAGATAAACTTTTGGGTAAACTACCTACCTACCTAAATAGTTTACTTGGGATTTTAATATCTCGAGTTTATTTTCACGGTGTGACTCTTTTGTTTGCGAACAAGGGCTCGAAGGATTCCTCAGTTGCTCCTTCCTCAAAGTCGTTGATTCTAAGAGCATGCTCTTGTCTAGTAAAATACTTTCAACTACCGGTATACACAAAAGCTATTCATCTTCCCCATTTACCATATCACAGGTTTTACTTATTTCAAACAACTCCACTCTTATACATTTACGAAAATATTCTATCAAAATGGCTGCTCACGGAGATGTTCCTTATAAATCTCAGGATGTACAGGAAATCCAAACACTTCTTCGAAAACTGAATGACAGCGCCGGTAAAGGAAAGCAACAAGGTTTTAGCTGCAAGAAAACCCCATTTCATGTCGATGGATCTCCGGCAAAAATTGTTGTCGAGTCTTGGCGTTTTCAAGATTGGGACTACAAGCGTGATGATTTACCAACATACGCACGAGGTCTCTTTACGAGCAAGAATGAAAAAGATCAACCAGAGATCGCAGTTCGGGGTTATGATAAGTTCTTCAATACGGAAGAGGTCAATGCTACGAAATGGAGAAATATCGAAGATAACACTAAAGGTCCTTACGAACTTAGTCTGAAGGAGAATGGATGTATTGTCTTCATCAGTGGACTTCACGATGGTACTTTATTGGTTTGTAGCAAGCATTCTACCGGTCAAGGAAACAATCCAGGAATGAGCCACGCAAAAGCTGCGGACAGATGGGTCGACAAACAACTAGAAGCCATTGGAAAAACTCGAGAAGATCTCTCCAGAGAGCTAAGAAAGAGGAATGCTACTGCTGTAGCTGAGCTTTGTGATGATGAGTTCGAGGAGCATATCTTAGCTTATGGTAAAGAGGATGCAGGACTCTATCTTCATGGTATCAATGTCAATCTCCCAGAGTTTATGACATATCCTGGAGACCAAGTTCAGGCCTTTGCAGCTGAGTGGGGATTCAAGAAAACCGATTACCTGGTTCTGGATGATATTAAAGTCGCCAAGTCTTTCCTCGATCAAGTAGCTGAAACTGGATCTTACCAAGGACGTGATATCGAGGGTTTTGTCATTCGTTGCAAGGCTCTTACCAAGTCAACGGAATCATATTCGGATTGGTTCTTCAAATACAAATTTGAGGAGCCATACCTTATGTATAGACAATGGCGTGAATGTACAAAGGCCTTGATTTCCGGAAGACAACCTCGTTTTAGGAAACATGTGAAGATCACAGAAGAATATCTTCTTTACGCACGAAACTGCCTTGCCGAAACTCCTAATCTGGGAAATGAGTATGCACATAATCATGGCATCATCAAGCTGAGAAATGATTTCTTGAAGGAAATCAATTTGAAAGGTTCAGATATTATTCGCCAAGAATATTCACAAGTTGGAGGCGCACCAGAAGAAGTGAGCAATAATGTTATTCTAGCTCCAGTTGCTACAATTGGCTGTGGAAAGACAACTATTGCGCTTGCTCTTGTACATCTCTTTGGTTGGGGCCATGTTCAAAATGACAACATTACAGGAAAGGGTCGTCCACCTCGATTCACCGCGGAAATTTTGTCACAGCTCAAAGAGAAACCTGTTGTTGTTGCTGATCGAAACAATGCTGCGAGACACGAAAGAAAACAGTTAATTGAAGATGTACATCTTACGCATCCCCATGTTCGACTCGTCGCCTTGAACTTCGTTCATAATAGGGCAACTATTGATAAAGTTCGACAAATCACCCAGGATCGAGTACTTGCACGAGGTGATAATCATCAAACCCTTCAGGCGGCAACAGATATGAAGAAAGTGATGGGTATCATGGAAGGATTCATACAGCGTTTTGAACCAGTAAATATGGCAGCACCACCGGATGATGGATTTGATTCTTCCATCGAACTGGATCCTACCAAAGACTCACGAGAGAACCTTGAGATTATCATCGGACAACTTGCAGCACAATATCCAAAGCTTTTTACGGATTTACCTACAAGCGAAGATCTTGATGAGGCCATTCAAGTGGCATTGAGCGATTACAAACCAGATCTCAGACATGATGTTGGTCGTGGACCTAAGAACAACAATAGGAACCAACAGAAGGAAAATAGACCTGTACGTGATGATGAACAAAACGAAGAAATACAAAAACGTACATTTACCGAATAACGCTGACCTCGATGATTAATCACAGCAACCACAGATCGCAAAGAAGAAGAAGCCATTAGAATATGTCTCTATTTCACTCCCTCGAAACGAGATCAAGGAGACGCTTGACGATGCCTTCGGTCGTGTATCTTCAAATAAAGCTAGGTTTTACAGAGCACTAGAGGAACAGCGTCGAGTTCAGCCTGAGTTTCACGTCACCCTCATCCATCGAGTCAACTCCAAAAAATTCCCCGAGTTGTGGCAAAGATACAGTAATATGCATGCAGAAGCAGCTAGCAGCGATCCATGGAATCCAGGAAGCAAATTTGGCGATTGTCAAGTTATGCTGGAGAGAGTATGTCTACCCCCAATCCTCACTCACTTAAAGAGACGAAAGCTAATACAAATAGATCGTATGGGATGACCGTATCATGGCCATAGTAGCTCGAATCGTCGATAATGGATGGGAATGCACCAATGAAATTGCGCATATAACTGTTGGTACAAGAGGAGATGATGTTAAGCCCAAGGAGAGCAATGACTTGTTGAAGCGTTGGCTTGCGCAGGGCAGTAGTGATGAGAGTCGGATTGGTGAGATTGCTATTGAGGGGAGGAAGATTGTTGGGGGAGTTGTCAAGGGGGTTCTTTCTAGATGAGAGGATAGGAGATGAGGTGAAATGGATATGCATGGATGGATATGGGTATAAGCGGATGGCGGGGGAAAGTGCGCGCTTTAGAGATATTGATAGGGATATGATACCAGAACATCTTCGCTCTGTATTTTATGGCATGCATGTATGGGGTTAAGGACTATTTCCATGCTGGGATTTATGAATGAAAGGGATATCTTCTTTCCTCAAAAACGGTTCTTGTATGTTTTAGATGAACTATTCACATGGAGAACATCATGGTACTGTAACCCTCGATATTCAATCCTCAGTCAATATCCCAACCATACAGCCTTCCAACCAAATAATTCCTCTTACAATCCCTAGCCCATTGCCCTCGATGAAAAGCCACGAGTTGATATCTCCACCCTATCGCTCATCGCAGCCCCCCAGGTCCATGTCTCCTCCAAAAACAGCAGCCCAGCGTTCATGACTCATATGCCATCCGATTGTTGGTATCATATTTAGATATTGAAGAATGCCGTGAGGTATCTAAGCTTCAAGGTCGTCTCATTGTTGAACCTCGATATAAATATTGACGAGTGTCATAAAATATCCAAGCCTCCAACGCCATCTCATCGTCTGTCGGCTTCCAAATCAGAGATCGAAAAAGATCATTCGGTTGATCTCTTGAGCATTCACAAACCACAAATCACAAATCCAACAAATCGCGCTTTATGGACTTGGACACGCGGTGATATTCCCATTGTTCGGCCCATGCGTATCGATCATCTTTTCATATCTGTCTCGGTGGAGATTTTTCATCCAATATTGAATGTTATTGAGGATAAGGGCAGTAATCTGGTACGGGTGTATGATCACCTAGGTGGCTGGCGGCTTTCTGATATAAAATTGAAGATTGGGTATGGATTTTTGGTGGAGAGGAGATGTGGAAAGAGATGTGGAAAGAGATGTGGAGATGAATGGCATTGGTGTGGAAGTACTCGAGTTTTGAATTTTGAGTTTGGAGAGGGGAGATTCAGATGGGAAGTTGGGACTGGGATTGGAAGAATAAGAGGAGCAAGCATTTTGAATGAATGAATGAAACATATGCATGTATTCCTCATCGATGGCTTCAAACAATCAATCCAGAAAGAATCCAACTAAATTCCCCTTCCAAAAAATGCTATCATAAACACCCTACCTCTGCACTCTGGTGTCACGTTAGACCATTCATCACCCATCACACCCATCACACCCATTACATACATCCAATCATTCCCTCAATCCAGATACAGTACAGTAACACCAACCCTCCGCATCTCCTCCGCGTGTCCTCCGCATCTCATACAATACACCGTTACCTGACACCAACACCTAACACCAACACCTCACCCCTCACCCCTCACACCCAATCACACACCCAGCTCAATACCTGACCCCAACCCCAACACCTCACACCAAAACCCCACCCAAGGCGAAAAGAAAAGCCGAATTCGAATCCGAGTTCGAGTTCAGCAGTTTCATCGGGCGAGGGCTGAGTAGCACCCACCCACCCAACAAGCGAACACCAATCGTGGATGCCAATCGCACATGTGGAAGTAGACCACCAGATCTAGCGCCAGATCTCCATTCTCAAACTGTTACGCCAGGGGCCGGTGGACGGATGTTTGGATCTTGTGATTTGGTTTGCTATCGAGAAGTTCAATCTATGCGTTCCTGTCTGTCTGCTCCTATCCGTCGATCTTGATGATATAGGGTGTTTTTTGATGTGATGTAATTGATATATGTATGTATGTACCTGATATTTGGTAACTGGTACTCGGGTTGCGGGAAATGCTTAAGTCGTGGTGATTGATGGGTGGATGGATGGGTAATGAGTTGGATGATACTGCATAAGGAGCATATGTTTTGTACTCCGCTTCCTCCGCCTTGTATTTGAGTTTGTGATGTTTGATACTTGATACTTGATGGGGATAGGATGATGTGACAGAGAACTGTTGTATCGGTTGTGTTTATAGGGGAAGAGAAAGAGAAGAGAATTCATTGGTTACAGTGTGGTGATGCAGAAGGAGGAGAATGAGGAAATGTTCTTTGTTAGAGTTCTTGGATAATGTGATGTGTTTGAAGGTGTGATAGGCAATGACACACAGATAGATAATATGATGCCTTTACCTTTACCTTTTCTCTGCATTTTTCCACAGCACAGATATCAACATCCTGCTCATCATCAACGTCATGGCAACCAGAACAGCAACCACATAAAGATCACGTCAAATCACAAGAATCAAGTCAAGTCAAACAAAATACAGAAGCAAGCAAGCCCAATCAATTAACTACTAGAGAAATGCCTTCAACGGAGCCCATTTCCCATCCATAGAACTTTTGTCCATGCCCATAATAGCAAGCCTAAAAACTCATCCATAGTTTCAACCATCTAAACTATCCTATTCTATCATCAACCCATAAACCTTTTGAGAAGAACAAAAAAGAAATCCCAACGAACGATCTTCCCCATATCATCTTATTCCAGCTGCAAAGAAAAAGAAGAAGAGATATAAAATCTATCTATGTAAGTCTGAGAGTACTGTGAAGTGTGTAAGGACACAAGGTGAGACTGAGACGAAAACATGGATGCAACAAGCAAAGCATGCCAGATGTTGCTTGTGAGAAACTCTCGAGATGAAGCTGGTGAATAGATCAGATCAGAGTCAGTTTAAGATGTGATGAAAAGGAAAAGCTAAAAGGCTTCTTGAGATGAAACAGGCTGGTGAAAGGTGATGAGGCAAGTTATTGCTTCTTGCAGAAATAGAAGACTTTTTGTGAAACAGGGAAAATATTGTCGTGGACTCATAAGAGGTGAAATAATTGCATTGAGTTGTTGAAGAACGAGTGTTGTGCAAATCAAGCCAGATCAATTGTTTTAAGCATTGACAACATTAACATTGGGGTGACGAAGTGGTGGGAAGACATTGGCGCCATATTGACCGCCCATATTTCCTAAAGAAAAAAGATTAGTAAAAGGGATAGATCAAAAAAGAGAATGAGGAACAAACCTGGTGGGTAATAGTTGCAGACAGTATACCAAGCTGGCAGAGTTGGCCAAATGTCCATTGGCTGACAAAGTTGAGTAGCACAGCCAACAGAATGTGTAGCAAGCCAAACCATCTGAGAGAAATGACCCCAACGTTCAAATGTGCTCAGATCTGGATTATTCTGACCATAGTATGAAGGAAGGTATGTAGGTTCTTCACCATTGTACCACATGTCTGTAGCAGCAACAGCCATCTCCTTGTTCGCACCAAGAGCCTTAGCACCACTGGAACCATATGCAGCAATGTTTTGTCCATATCCACCACCATTGATGTTCCTAAAGAAGGGTTAGTGTTGGTAAGACAAAGGTGACCCAGAAAAGTACTCACATGTTGTGACCCCACTTGCATGTTGCAGCAAGAACCTGAGCGGATGCAACAAGGCTTGTGTTCCAAGCAAGGAGAGGAACGGAGTGATTGGCACGATGGATATTGTGGTGATACAAAGCAGTTGAAACATAATCTGTTGGAGTTGCAGTTGGAACTGGTGCTTGTGTAGTTGAAGGATAGATGGTGGTGGTGATGTGAAGGGTAGTTGTTGCAACTGCCTTGCCGTTTGAGTTATAGATAACCTCAGTGACATCGTATGTCTGAACGATCTGGCGCTTGATACGATGGAGAAGTTCGGTGACTGGGGATGCTGCTGCCATCAAGGCAAACAACATAGCCAAGGCAAATTGCAAGCGCATCTTGGTGGATAGTTAGGAACTTTGATTTATATGATCTTTGGGTAGATCAGTAAGATGTGAATAAGACGTTGAAAAAAGAAGATCTAGGTAACAAGCACTAGAAGAAGAGCTTGGTAAAGACTGTATAGTTTTTGTAAAAGGATTGTTGTTGGATTGAAAGAGTGTAATGTTTTTGGAAGAAGAAGAGGAGGAGGAAGAGAGTTGAAGGTTTGTTTATATTCCCAAAATTTCCAAAATTTCCACGTGGGTGGTGATAACTCTGTGCCCTTTTGCAGAGATTACCTACTCAGAGATTTCTCGGCTATATACCCCAATCAAGGCTTGGGATAGAGGCAAATTTAAAACGTTAGTCTTGACAAGACGTTGAATTCACTTTGTGAGGTGTTTGAGGGAAGATGAGGGATGATGAGAGAAGATGATAGCAATTTGAATAGAGATTAGATGTGGTAATGACGTATTGAATTGAAATGAAATTTGCGTTACTTGATTCCAAGGTGGATGTCTTACAGTCTGTGAATCTTGGATAGTGGTACGAGACTATTACAATTATACAATATTGAAGTTGCTCTTTCTTTTTATAAATCTCATCATTTGGTTCAGGAAAGTACAATCATCACTATAGGGGCCCTAGTCATGATTTCATTCTGACATTATCATGTCTGGGTCTTCGATGGTGAGTATAATTAGAAGCCGGCATGTGGACACCACATGGTTTTTCTCAAATTTGGAAATCAAGAACTGAAGTCCTAGCTTAGAATATAGCTTGTAATGACCTCCAGATATTCTCATTCAAATTCCACAGAATAATGATTTCTATTACAATTGAAGTATCTGCTGACTTCTGCTGACCACTTCCTTCCAGCAAGTGTCGTCTGTTGTTGACATGTTTCTATTTCTAATTTTCTCCACATTCCTGGAAAGCAGCTATCTTAAAATGAGAGCAATCCCAAGACTCTTGGGTGCATGATAAAAATTTTATTGCCTTTGCTATATACTTAAGCCGACAACCTAGACTTATCTTGGCACCAGCCAGTAGCTGATCTTGGAAAGGATCTAGAATGTGGAAGACTTCGACTTCTTTGCTACGAATATAAAAGCTCTCTGAAAAAATAGCTGGAATGTAGCTATGTCAGCACTATTGCTTTCAAATCATCTTCAAATGCACATATTTCAACCCGTCAATGGAGGCTTTGAAGTCTGACCTAGACTTTTATGGTCGTGAATGACCTGAAAAATCATATAAAGGGATCGTACTGATGCAAATAGCTTGACACCCACGGGGAAGGGGAATGTATTGTGTTAATGAGCTGGGCAAGAATTCCATATGGGAATACAGGAGATCTACAGAGGATAGAGCAATGCCAGACTTTTCATTTCAGGAGCTTAGTATTTGGCTCAACCTTATGCTCAAAAGCCTCGAGTTAGTCTCTCTGAAAGAATGCTGTCAACTTTGAATGAGGCAATTTCTTAACAAGCAGAAACATCAATAGAAAAATGGCAGGTGCAGGCAAAGAATGACATTAGGAAGGGCAAGAGGAACCAAGTGTGTCCGGGCTGGAGAAGCCTCCAGAAGACAAGTAAAGTGGAATGAAGAATGAATCGATGAACACTTGTTCCTGGACATGAAATTTCAGAAGTAGAAGGGTTGAAGTTTCGTGGGGGATTCTTTGTTTGCTCTGATTAGTCAACGCTTAGTGCTCCTCCGAGTCTCACGTTGGTATCATACCGTATATCAGTGTTCTAAGGATGGTGTTTGTTGTAACCCAAGACTCAAGTGCGTCTTAAACTCTTATATTAGAGCCTAGAACAACAATTATATTATCTCCAACTATTATATGCACACCGTTCTTGTGCACGCATCAAACGGTCTCATCCATATGTACAATTTCCTTTATTCCCTTGGCGGATCTTCTGCCCTAAATTCATTAGTCCACAACTCCAAAGTCTGGATATCTCAATCTTCCATCTAAATGTCGCAAATACCACTGGTATATTTATAACCGCCTTCTATAATTTCACCTTCCCAATCCCCTCAATCTCTCTACCTAATTCCTCTCTCAACTGCTCCGCTAGCACTTTAGCCTCCTCCTCATCTAATTCACTCCTCTGCCCCCTCCCAAACATCGTAAACGATCGATTGCGTAACTCGGGAGTTAGTCCCGGTCTCGGGATAATATGAAAATGTATATGCGGTACCACTTGCGCTGCAGCGGCTCCTATATTTAATCGCAACCCCATTAGCAATGATTTCTTTGTTCTATTGTTCTACCAAATGTCCTAAACCAACCTAGCTACAACTTTAAATGTGCAGCATCTTCCAAGACAACAAATCCCGGGGTAACTCACCGTTGTTCTGGACAATATTCCAGTCCCACACACCGGTGACCTTAGCTAAGACTCTCGATAGTCTCGGGAGCCATTCACCTAATTCTCGCGCTTCTTCTTCACTAACATCCGATAACTTCTCATTATGTTTACGAGTAGTAACTAGCAGATGTCCTGGGGAAAGCGGCATAATATCGAGAAACGCCATGCATAGAGGCGTGCTGAGGACTACGAATGCGGATGGAGTGGTAAGGTCTGGGTTTGCGAGGGATGAGGAGGGTGGGTAATTGGACGCTATGCTGCAAAACGGACAAGCCATGATGATTGAGGTATCCCTTCGAGGGGGCTATAATGATGTTATCGTGTTATTGCGCATTGTGAGATTTGTTTGATGGACGTGATCTGTGGATGAAGGAGCTTGGGGATGGGACTTACTATTTTTTGCCGAGGCTATGATGCAACAAGCTTCTTTATGTATAGAAATACCCCGGACTTCTCTTTCAAGGTCGTCAAATATTTGTTTTACGATAATAATATTCATTTCATTTCATATCATTTCATATCATGGCAACGTAGGTGGTAACATTCATCAGATTACAGCAACTTCACCAGCGAGTTGTTAAAAGACACGTCTTCAATAGTGCAAACTACAGAATGGTCATGAGAAGCTTCAAATTCAATTACTTCATGGTAACTCTATATTTTTAACAATTAAATACTTTACTCATCGTCGCCGAAGAAAACCTTGATAGGTAACCAATCATCACCGCAGACCTTGAATCTATCTTTCAGGTTATCTAACTTCGCAACCTCCTCACTAGTCAATTCCCAACCGTCAAGCTCGAAGTTCTTCTCAATACGTTCCTTGTTGACAGACTTTGGAATAACAGACCATCCCTTTTGATGACCCCAGGCAAGGAGTACTTGTTGTGTGGTCTTACCCTTAGCCTCTGCTATGGAGAGCAAGGTTTGGTCCTTGTACAGAGGAGAGTTTGTGCTACCGAGACAAGAGTAACCGGTGCTGTGGATACCCTTGGAAGTGTTATATGCAACGAGCTTGGGGGAGGGGTTGTTTGGGTGGAGCTCGATTTGGTTAACGGCTGGAACAATCTGAAAAACGGTCAGAATGAATGTACAATTAGAGGAATGGGTTTTGGGCATACTGTGGTTCCTGGGTGGTTAAGGAGCTTCTCCAAGTTCTTGATACCAAAGTTCGATACACCGATGTTCTTTACTTTGCCAGTGGCAGGGAGCTTTTGGATTTCGTGCCATGTCTTAATGAAGTCCCAATCTGGGTAGTGCTTCTTCAAATCATCTGGGTCGGTCGATGAGGGCCAATGCATAAGGTATAAGTCGACGTAATCGGTACCGAGAGACTTCAAGGAAGAATCAATTCCTTCCGTAACTCTCTTGTGCCATGGGTTGTCGAGTTTGGTAGTCAACCAAATCTCTTCTCTTGGTACACCGGAGGCTTTGATACCTTCACCAACTTCTGACTCGTTTCCGTATGCAAGCTAATAATTGATCAGAATCTAGTTTGAGGCCACAAATCATGTTTCAAACTTACAGCTGTATCGATGTGTCTATAACCTCTGCGAAGAGCAATCTCTACAGCATTTCCAACTTCACCTGGTTTGGATTGCCATGTGCCGAGACCAACAGCTGGGATCTTAGCACCAGTGTTGAGTGTAAAGGTCTTTCTGGACAAGGGTATAGAGTGTGAGCTTATGGTACGAATTGGTTTAAAATGGGATGCGACAGTCGCCAGTCTGCGCAGACTTCTGCTTTTGACGTGAATTCCTATCAAGGGGTTGATGGTGGAAGAACTTACGAGGTAACGTTATTTGCAGACATTTTTACGGTTTATAAAGTCGGTAAATGTTCTTGGATGTAAAATTGAAAAGAGAGAGAGAACACACATTTAGCCATGAGGGCGAAGTGAATACTTATACCTTTACTAAGTTTACTTAACCCAACAAGCCTGGCAAAGATTATTTGAGGCCGGATGACGACAACCTATGAGATTTCCACAAAATGCTTTGCCTCCGGGTACCTCTAAACCATATGAAGAAGGTTATCCTTTCCATGCGTGTAATCCCAAATCATTCCGCTGCACGATGAGGGGCTCAGATGGAAGGTTCTCTTCACTTGGTGGAGCTTGGAGGGGCAATCCCACTTCAGGCTAAATTCAACCGAGTGAAAGTTGGACATGCGCGCCAATCAGGTCTAATTATGTTGTTCAAGATTATTACTACGTTAATAAGGATCTAGTGCATATTGAATCAAGACTTCAGCCTGAACTTCGTATTAACTTGTAGCACATGAATAATGAAATGAATAATGGAATGGAACCCATTGACTCCTGTCCGAGTTTGCTCCGTGGCGGGGAAGGGGCGGGGTGGAAAATACCACGCACGTGACTATTCCAAGCAACCTTGTTGTCGGCGCAAGGTGCAATTCCTCTCACGAACCACTTAGCTACAGTACCGTTCGCGCGCATACAACCACAACCACAATGTCCTCCGGATTTGTATCAGGTGGAACGGCAGATGCCCCAATTGAGCGCAGTGACGAATGGCTTGTCGCTCAACAAGAAATAGATGCCAATCGACAACGAAAAGCCATCGAAGCAAGGCAACAAGACGGAAAGAGCTTATTCGAAATCCTAGAAGCAAATAAAGGTATACATCTAGGGCCTTTGCACCCAGAAACTCACTGTTTTCTTAGGCTGATCACGTAGGGGTGCGTTGAATAAACCAGCTGCCAAACAAGATGCATTCGAGGAAGCCAATAAAATCAAGAACCAATTCCGATCGTTAGATGAAGACGAGATTGAATTTTTAGATTCAGTGTTGGAGAGCACGAGGGCAGAAGAAGATAGAGTGAAGAAGGAAACTGCAGAAGGCTTGGAGTTATTTAGGAAACAACAAGAAGAGGCAGATAAGAAGGCGAGGGTGGCAGAGAATGACGGAACACAAATACAAGAGGGTTCACCTGTGCTGGATGATGAATGGGGCACTACTGGTCGAAAACGCAAGCGTGCGAAGGATAAGGAGGCATTAAAGGGAGTTAAGGTTAGGAGAAGTTCGTCTTCCGCAGAACAAGCTTCTTCTTCCAAAGACTTGCCAACGAAGCCTGCGAAAGATGAGTCTAGCTCAGTCGCCACAAGCACTAACTCATCAACGTCTAAAGCTTCGGTCAAAGTCCGGGAAACGCAGTCTGCGACGGTAGTAGCTAAGCCGGCGGCAGTCAAGAAGCCACCACCTCCTCCTAAGAAAGGTTTAGGATTGGTAGACTATGGGTCTGATGAGGATGATGACTGAATACTATAAGACAAAGGTTTGGGGAGTTTGGAGTGAACGAATAGGTATAATATAGGTTTGGAGAGCAACAATTTCGATATTGAAGATTGCTCTCTCCGTCAACAGCGGACCACCACAAAAACATGCAGCTTAGGAGTTGAATATGTCGAAAGGAGCTATGCAGAATCATGAATCATGATACAGCAGGCCAGGTCATTAAAAGATATAGGAATCTATAAACAAAGTATGTAATGCTCATAGGAGCTCTATAAATCCTTTCTTTCTATGTGCCTCAAGCAATGCCCTAGACGAACACAACTCTCAAACTCCTTACAACTTGAACCTCGCCAAATTCAAAACCATCTCTCTACCAGTAACCCAAGTAGTTCTCCACAAAGTTGGGAAATCCAAAGTACTAGTAAGACCATCCGCAAAACCAAAACCCAACATAGGTGGGATCCAACCTCTAGCATACTCAAGAGCGAAACAGCGGCTATCCATCTTATACTGTTTGACAGTACCACGACGAAGATGATGAACACTTCCTTGAGGATAGACTTCCGGTTCGAAGTCTCCTGGAGTATAGGCAAGCTGAGTACCAGCTATGATATGAAAATAATCATCAGCTGTATGGCGACCAGTATGTCCTTCAGTACCAATCGTAGTTCCTATTCACAATCAGTATCTCCGCTCTGACTCCGAAACCAGCAATTGGGAAACAAACCAAAAATAATCAAGTACTCCGTAATACCTATAACTCAGATTAGCATCCTCCCTCCCTCAAATGATCCCAATATCAAACGCGTGACTCTAAACTTACTAGCATGAATAATATACATAGCACCCATAGCCCCGCCAGCATTATTAAAAATCCATTCCTGATCCAAATTGATATAACCCCCCGGATGTTGCTCACTCAATTCATCCACAATATACTTCACAACTTGAGAGGTATCATTGCCATGAGCCTCAATAGCGCGTTGCGAGAGATCATGAAGTTGAGTCGGTGTGAAGATGTAGAAGGATTCGAGACGCGAATCTAGAAAGTAGTAGAGAGCAGTCAGGAGACCAAAGATGGCTCCGTAGGTGAGGAGTTTGGTCATGATGAGGGAGGATTTATGAATTAAATGAATTTACTCCGTATGTTTCACTTCTAGTGAAGAATAGAAGGAGTGTTGAGTCTTATGTCGGTCTGACAATAATAATAATGATTTGTATAATTTCGCCAGTCAGGTACGGAGTTTTAATGTGGATCTGGTAACCAATCGGATTATATTATTTGATGATAGCTGGCAGGGCAGGACGCTAGGATTCTTTAGGGGTCCTTCTAGAAAATAGCTAGGACGGTAACAGGGGAAGCTCCAATAATAACAATAACCGTAGCTTGGGAAGAAATTGTCATCGATATCAGAGTATTGGTACGGAATGGTATGTATGATGTATCAGGCAAAAAGAAAAATACCTAGTACCAGTACTTTGATCTTTATTATCAAGATAATATCATATACAACTACATCCAAACTCACCAATACCAATGCCGACGCTGGTAGCCAAAAGCCAATAGCCAATATTATGAGCTTTATTAGCTCAGTAGAATAATGATACAAACTGATTCCTCCTTCTCAACCTAATCAGTCTGATTCTGGCCCTCCATGCTCATCGTCATCTGCTTTCTTCTTCGATTTCTTGAACTGTTCCTTTCCATCTGTGATGTAAGCTTCAATCTCTTGACCTGAAAACTTTCGACCATTCATTGACCTAACACATGCTTTCGCCGACTCTGTATTTGCGAATCTTACGCTTGCAACTCCATCTTTCTCCAAATCGTATAGCACCACATTTGTTACCTCGCCGAGCTTACCACATTCTTCTCGGATGTCCTCTTTGATATCCAGTATTGCCGCCGGATCCTCTTCTAGTTCCTGTAGTGTGAACATGTGTTTCAATATAACAACCTTATCCCATCTCGAGCTGGTTTCCGCAAGAGCTGACGGCTCATCATCACTCCAATCTGCCAGTCTCGCATCCAATTTCTGAGTCTTCTTAATGATCTTCTGCTTATCCTTCATGCTGGTCTTGGGCTTCTCCTTTTCCTTCCCATCCACGTCTGTTTGTTGAACCTTCTTGTAGCTTGCCTCTGCAGCCTGGACCCTCATCTTGATTCTCTCCTTAGAAGATCCCCCTTCTATCCGAAAATCCGTATCGTCCAATAACATTATTGCCATCTGCACAGAGGGGGCCTTAAAAAATACAATAAGAGCATCGCCCTTAAACTCTCCTTTTTCATCCGTATAAAGCTTGATTCTAGGTTTTCCACTGTCGATTTCTTCTGCGATAACACCGCACTTTCGTGAAAAGACTTCGTGAACTTCCTCAACTGTGACATCAGATGGCAGACCAGTAACATAAACTGCGGTATTTGCTCGTGGGGGTAGAGGTGCTTTAGCTTTCTTTGGGGCTTTTACAATTCGACCACCTTCCTACAAAGAATTAGCACTGAAGATAATATATGTAGTAAAGATGCAGACAATTGTATGAGCTCCAGATATGTTCCGCATACCAAAACAAATATGAATAGATATGAAGATGCTGAAAGCGCCCGGTAAAATGAGTGCACAATGATGGTCCCATCGCATGCATGATGCCTAAAATTGACTTACATCCTCGCCATTAACATGTTCCTTCTTTCTCTTCCTCTTCAAAACATCAACCGGTTCGCTCTCATCTACTCCCGATACTCTATATGCCTTCTGCTGCTCCTCCATTAACGCTTCATCTAATACCGGTATCCATCGTTTGATCGCATCGTCGAATTCGAATTCCGTGCCATCGTCTTGCACCAGTATGAATTTCTGGTCGAGCTTCGAAAATGATATGCGATCGTCGGAATCAAATTCTTCGGTGTTCGTAGGGAACGGCGCAGCTACACCTTCGATATTGTGACTTTGCTCCATGGTTGCTGTGATTTATGTTGGTTTGTTTATGGAGGAGGTGGGGTTGATGTGGTGATGTTCTAGAGCTTGGAACAGCTTCGCGAACCGATTCATCTCCTTTAGTCTTCGCACCATTGAATTGTAATCTTCTCACAAATTGTACTAAAATTATCACGTTGAAGCTATGAATATCCACATAGAAGTGCCCGTCGAAAGGTCATTGTTTTTATCTGGTCTGCATACTTGCTAAAGTAACGTAACCCAGCGAGAGTATAGTATAGTACCTCAACTTGAACACGCCTTACACTGGTATCAGAGTTTCTGTACAAGCTCGTGACAACCTTCCTACGTTTTCCATGGCTACCTGCACCATATTTATCGATTACAACAGTTTAAATGGTGCCAGATTTCCAGAGTCATCATGAAGAGAATGAGAGGTAGTAACCTCTCCGACAAGGAAAAGCGTGACCGCTACCATGATTTCATTGCTGACTTCAACTATGCATCCTCACTGCTGAAGCGAAGGCGGGTGAGTTTTTCATGCTCCCATTAAGTTGTTGGCTGGCTAGAAAGAAACTTATGAATTCCATAGAATTTGTTTGTCAAGGACAACAAATATTGTTTCCAGAATCGAATTTGCGGCCAATGTTTCTCGGGCGCCCCATATCATGGTATAGATCTTTGCTCAACTGGAATTTATAGAAAACGTGTCTAAATGTTCATGGTCGCATTACAATGCATTATACTTAGCAATTCCGAAGTGTAATTCACTCCATTTGGTACCAAAAGATTGACCTTAAGGCCCGCCACATAGATATCAAATTCACCTTTCTCCTCGCCTTCTCGCTTAATCTCAAGGAGAGTAGGTATTTGAGAATCGCTTTGTTCGTGTCATTGCTTCTTCTTTCCTCAAACTCAACAATCTTTTTTGAAGATCGATCTTACTTTCAAACTTTTTTTTGCTTCCCAACATCAAACAAGATACTCGGATTGGCAACACCAAAGCCATACTTGTCAAAGTCGGTTGAACTGTGGCATCCAGTTCGGTGCTGTCCTGTCCTTATTTTCGAGAGTCACACTTCCCATCCGATCTGACCATATCAAGCATCACCACTATACACTGTGTCTCGTGTCACCATCCGTCTTGACCTACAATAGACTCATACGAACCTGTTTCCATCCAACAACATCTGCCATCAAGTCGTCTCTTATTGCAATTCACCCTCGATCTAGTCTCATTTCACATTCTCCTGCAAGATCGATCAACATACACCATGTCCTCAATTTCCCGTAAGCGGTCTGGATCCGATAAGTATGCCGTCTCTCCTACCTGCCGCGTTTAGTCTTTTCTATCTGATTTTGTCTTCTCGATCTAACGTCACATAGTTTGGATGCGCCTCCAGCAAAGAAGCTTACAATCAAACTTTCGTTCACGCGTATGAGCCTGAATCATGCGATTGATATAGCAGCTCGATACAACAAGGTTCTATTTGACAGACATACCGTTGCAGAATCTTGGAAAGCTCGCATGGTCATCTTGTCAACTTTTTCCGCAAAATATAAGAAATTGGTACGTATATTTTCTCCCCGTGGCAGCCTATAGCTATCGAAGACCAACTTTTACTAATTGGGTATAGGATGAGGTTATTAAAGCTCAAGATTTGGCCATCGACCGATCCAAAGCTGTGATTGCTGCGCTGGACCGGTTAATTCAAAATTTTGTGACTATTCCGCCCAGGGGGGCGGTGCAGCATCTCCCTGGAAGAGCTGTAGAAATGCTGATCGACATTCTGGCGTCTTTCAACGGAGTTAATCATCGTGAGAGTTACGCTCAAAGTCTGATTGCAGCGAACGCCGAGAAGACAAGAGTAGTCGCCAATGCAGCCAAGATGGTGTTAGCAGATTTTGAAAAATGTCGTTTGCTTCCCTTTTTTGTTACACCTATTGCCTCAAGGGGATGTGGTGTGGAACTTGGTGATTATACTGGTCTTGCGGCAACTCAACGAACCACGCGAACATGGGCAGCAAAGTTTGCATTGGAACGGATGGTGACCAGCGGTGCAATTCACAAATGGTATGATGTTGATACCGCTCAGGTGGCTGAAGTATTGGCGCTAGACATTGGCTCGCTTTTTGGCAATTAATTGAAGTTTGAAAGTCTATGCAAACTCTGTCTGTATCAAACTCTCACCTTTCTACAAAAACAAAGGTCTACGCTCCGCTTGGTGACATTCAAGACATGCTGTTAAATAGTCGTTAGGTTAGAATGCAATGCTTCAAATTCCATCTACATGGTACAATACTTCTATTATATAAGATATGCCCATGGTAACATGTTGGGTATACCCGCGGATAGACCATCCTGCTCCCAGCTTAATAACTGGAGTATCGAGGTGTTTGCATGTATGTGTGACATGGGATTTTGATCTAACGTTATATGATTGATACATAATATAGTGAATAATTTCAAATCTGAACTCTGGATGATTTGATTTGAAAATGTATTGTATAGCTGAGGATAACCTCAACTTTGAACGACTGGTATAGAATAATCATTTGATAAATATCTGCGGGCCACTTAATAACAATAATAACATTATAATAATAACATGTAATAATCAGAATTTCGGTTAATCGATATGGCGATATTAGCTGTTGCTCTATTTGGTATGCAAAAAATGTACAAAGATTGTGGATCAAAATTGTACTATAGTTTCAGGCATATTACATTTCTCCAAAAGAGACTTTTCATATCCCCAAAAAAAACGTAGTCCCCTTAAATACATGTAAAAATTTACGATTCAACCCTCTATAATAAGCAAAAAGAATTCTTTAGCAAGTCCAAGTTTCGATCTTGGGACCTCCGGGTTATGAGCCCGGCGCGCTTCCACTGCGCCAACTTGCTTATAGCTTATTGCTTGTTTGATGAAGCGAGGGATGCTATTTTAGACTATGAACCTACCCAAAATCTAAAGCCACAACCAAAAGACATCCGACCCATCTATCAAGTTAAGATTCATGATCTTTGACAGTCATTGCTGAAAATACGATTGGAAACCAAGCTATAATAATGGTACCCCTTTTCAAATCTACTATCAAATATTGTCTGAATCATGTTCTACAATGCTAAAAGCATAATACTTAAGGGTATCATGCTCTTAGATTAGCCAGGTGCAACCCAGCCTGCCACTTTTATATGAATCTCTACCAAGAAGAAGTAAGACATATAATGGGACAACCCATAACCATACAGCATCTACACGATTAGATCATCTATCCACACCTGTACAATCATGGCATTACCAGCACTAACAATACGGAACCTCTCCACAACTCCACTCGAGTTGAAACTACTGGAACGATTTGTATCTGCTGGAGACAAGGCAGGCGGGGTAAATATCACCAGGATAACTAGAAGTCTCACTGGGTTTGTGAGCTTCAACAGCACTCCAACCTCACCACAACTAGCAGAAAAAGCCGAAAGTTTCAGCAATCAAGATGTTTCTATACCACTTACTCCATTCGAAACAAAAGTTACAGATATAGAACCAAACCGAAACCAAGTCCTGCGATTAACATTCGAGACAAATGGCGAACGATATCGAATTGATACCCCAACCCCGTTACATCGATCAACCGTTCTCACACCTCTCTCGCATAATCCTACCTACGAATTTACAGGTGTATATCTACCTAAATACTCCTTCCTCGCAATCTTCTCCTCGGCGAAACTATCATCATGGATGTCCAACCTCAAAGACGAGACTCCCTTAGCAGCCCTCAGTATACCTGGCACACATAATTCCCCAACCCACTACGCCGCATTACCTTCCGTACGCTGCCAGGCTGTCAGTGTAAAAGAGCAACTGAACAATGGTATTCGTTTCCTCGATATACGAGTTCAACCACAAAATCCAAATAATCCCGCTGCAGAGGGTCTAATACTCGTCCATAGCGCATTTCCAGTTTCTCTTACAGGGAACAAATATTTCCGGGATTTGGTCAACCATGTGTATAAATTTTTGGATGCGAATCCTACGGAAACAGTTATAATGTCATTAAAGAGGGAAGGTGTAGGAAAATCTACGGATCAACAACTTAGTCAAATCCTCAACCACCATTATACCCAGGATTCTGCTCGTTGGTTCACAGGAAATCGCATTCCGGCGCTTGGAGAGGTCCGCGGGAAGATTGTCGTTATACGTCGCTTCGGCCTAGATGACTCGTTGAAAGGCGAAAACGACGGGACGGGTCTATATATCGACGCAGAGAGTTGGCCAGACAATTGCGCAGACGGTGTATGCACGAGTGGAGAAATCCGAGTACAAGACTTCTACGAGGTTGCCGAGTCTACGAATATTGAAAAGAAGATTGGGTATTCCACGGATCAACTCGAGAGAGCCGCGAAGGCTGTTGCTGTACTTCCTGAAGATATGGGCGCTGCAAGTACGGAGTCGGCAAAACAGCCATTCTTTATGAATTTCTTGAGTGCTTCGAACTTTTGGAGAGCGAATTGTTGGCCAGATAGGATTGCTGAAAAGGTTAACCCTGTGATCGTTGATTTTCTATGTAGAAGGCATAATGAATCAATGTCGACTGACCATCCAGATGGTGCAAGTATAGGGGATGGAAGTACGGGGATTGTGGTTTGTGACTGGGTTGGAGTAGATGGGGATTGGGACTTGGTGAGGTGTATCTTGGCAATGAATGTAAAGCTGGAGCTTAGAGAAAAAGATATTCCTGCAGATACACCTTCATGAATGGGGCATAGACCAGAAGGGCTTATGACTTCAAGATTTACGATGCACATGGTACATAAATAAGATTCAGTTTACAGATATAATACATTCCGCTGGATGCTTATTCATTATGCAAAGTTCGTTTACTCCTTGGGAGTTTCTTCCGATGGTCCCTTTTCCTCATCTTCTAACATCGATCTTCTACTCTCAAATGTGAAGTATAGACTCTTTCCAGCACCCTCCAAGGTGTTTGTAATTCCACCACCAATACCTTGTAACATGGCCACCAATTGGCCTCGTAAACCATCCACACCTCCCTCGATACTTCCAACCCATTTCGTGCCATCAACATCAAACACTTTGCCCTCTACTCTCGCTCCTAGTAATAATAACTTCTGTAACCCACTCTGAACAATAGGATCATGCCACCCTGGGTTCACCTTCTTTTTAGGAGCAGGGAATAACGGAGCACTAGGTGACAAAATCGTCAAAGCCGTCTTCAGGTGTTGAGGCGAAACACCCGGGAATGTTAAAAGTACAACTGGACCAGCCAATAAAGGCGATAGATCATGAGCCTTTTTCATCTTCCTATCCGAAATAGCTCCATGAGCCGCGCTCGAAAGTGTATGTGTCAACCCATCGCCTCTTGCATTCACAATCGGTAGAGTCGCAGATGAAGGAGTTGCTGGATCTATTGGATCTAATTTTGGAACTTGGGAATCCGGTTTATAGAATTCGACGATTCGGAGAGCGGTAGCTAGGATTCCTGTTTGTACAATTTCGAGCTTGATACCCTCTGCGAGATTGAGGTGGGGTTGAACTTCTGCCTCGCGCGCTGCGTCAACTTTTCGGAGGGCAATGGCGAGTTCGCGACGGATGGCTACCCATTCCATAGCTTTGAGGTTGTTGTGTTGGAAGAGGAGCATGAGGGGAGTAGAGCGGAGAAGAGACGCATATTTTCTGAGGAGTTGGGATTTGCGGAACTCGGGAGGCTTGTAGGATGGTGGTTGGGTTGAGGGAAAGTGTGATATGGGAGGAGATGCTCTGGTCATTTGCTCGTGTGAGGCAGCTGGTGTGAATGCTGCTGTTGCGGTGGCATATTGTCGATTTCGGAGAGGGGCCCTCTTACATCGGAGGATGGAGGCTATTGCCTTTGATGGCGTATGTATTCGAGGACGCATTCTATGAATTTCAATTAGTATATACAATCACCAGTAACATTCTTCTAGCATAATTGGCTGTACTCACCTGTGAAATGAACTTTTGAACATATCTATGCGGGTAATAATTTCGATGGACGAGCTTGACAAATTCTAAAGAGGACTAGCGCCTTTTGAAATTAATGCCTCGAGATTAAGGTCAACAATGAAAGTTCATTGATGCTGGAAGTGACTCAAGTACCTGCTGGAACCCGAGTAGGACCTATAAAGAATCTTGAACGAATTCTCAAAATAAATACAAAATCTTCTAGAAAGCAAGTTTGAATTTCAAGAACCTTCAAAAAGCAATCATGGCTGCTCCAACAGAGCATAATGCATTCGCACCTCCTCCTCAAGCCATTTCAATCACACCCCTACTCCAACGATTATGGCCTTCACCTGGTGAAAATAATGTTACGGCATCAGAAATTGCGTTAGCAATCTCACACATCTTCACAAATTCATTGTCTCCAGTTCAAACCGGTGCATTGCTCACGTGTTTGCATTTCACGGGATGGGATCGAAAAGCAGATGTTCTTGCAAAATGCGCGGAAGCTATGAGAGAAGCTGCTTCGCCTGCTGATAAAGAAGCTTTAGACAAAGTTGTCGCGGCGGTTGGGAGACCAGAAGGGAGTTACAAGGGGGGTTTGGTGGGTTATTACAGTCAAATCGTTTGGATTATCTTCTCATCTATTTCTAGTGCGATATTGTGGGGACTGGAGGTGATTCACATCACACTTTCAATATTTCGACCACATCCTCCATTCTGGCCTCCTCTCTCTTACTTTTGAGTAAACATGGAAACAGAGCCTCTACGTCTAAATCAGGATCAGCAGATCTCCTCAGCTCTACTCTACCTACGGCACCAAATTTGTCGGCTGTGACACCTGATACTATCACTCGAGTTTACCAAAAGAGCAATTATGCCTTCCTCTTCGCGCCAGTCTTCCATCCTGGCATGAAATATGTTGCGCCGATCCGAAAGGAGCTCGGCTGGAGAACAATTTTCAACCTCATGGGGCCCCTCACCAATCCAGTCGAATGCAGCATTGAAGCTCGACTCTTGGGAGTTGCTCGACGAGACATTGGGCCTGTTTTTGCAGATGCTCTTAAGATTAACGGCGCCAAAAAAGCTATGGTTGTTTGTGGAGAGGAAGACCTCGATGAAATCAGTTGCGCAGGAAGAACATTTTGTTGGAGATTAGTAGATCATTCCACAGATGAATCTTCATCTTCTAACGATGTTGAAATCAAGAGCTTCACAATTTGTGCTGCTGACTTTGGACTTCCAGCACATGACCTGAAAGACGTTTCACCAGGGAAGGAACCTCATGAGAATGCCGCAATCCTGATGAACCTACTCCAAAACAAACTACCAGACAATGACCCAATCTTGGAATTCGTTCTCATGAACACTGCGGCGCTGTTTGTTGTATCTGGAATCTGTGATGCAGATACCAGTGATATGGGCCATGGGGATGATGGGAAGGTCATCACTGAGAGAGGGCCTGGTGGTGGTAGATGGAAGGAAGGTGTGCGTAGAGCTAGATGGGCTGTCAAGAGTGGCGAAGCTTACAGACAATGGAGGCAGTTTGTGGAAGTCAGCAACAGTTTCTAGGTCTAAAATACAATCTTGAAGAAAATTAATAAAAAGTTTTGTTCTTAAACTTTAATTTTTGTTAAAAAGAATAAATAAGAAAT
>NGKJ01000017.1:238636-264958 GCA_002162495.1 Myriosclerotinia curreyana
GGGGGGGGGTAATTGGTACTGGAAATGGAGAAATGGAATGGAAAAGTTCTTGATATATACGACCATTCACTTCAAAACCATTGGATATGGATCTCAATCAATTCGGGACTGTGATAGTGGGTCTACAAGAGTTCAAACGGGTCATTAGTTTCCCTTCCCTTCCCCCCCCCATCTTCGATGTGACTTCAGTCTCTAGCTTTGACGGCACTTCCGAAGAATCTCCATCATGTCATTATTAAGGAAGATATATCTTCTTATGGAAAATATGATAGGGAATTGTAACTTCATTGCTGTTTTAAGTAATGAAATTGAAGTTATCCTTGTTAACTTTGACTTTGACTTTCATAACTTCTCTCTAAGTTACAGCTCCACCCCCACCAAAGGTATTATTCGGATGATCCGAAGTCGCAGTTGTCGAACATATCACATATATCATACATATTTTTATCACAACTCTACTCCAAAGCTCAAGCGTCCTCTGTACCTAAAATCTGAATACATTATTATCCTCTTGGCATTTCCTTGATTTTAATTGAAAATATTCTATTAACCTTACCGCACACAAAGTCTACTCAATTAATATCATATACATATATGAGATATCTTCTTTCACCTACTAATCTACGATCACTCCTAGCACAGAGGGGCAACTATCTACCCCACCACCACAGAAACACCCACACCCACACCCACACCCACACCTTCACCTTATAACCTCCACCCTTCCCCGCCCTTCAATCTTTTTGGTCATACTCAAGTATCTTCTATTTTCACAATGAGTAAACCACAAATCCTTTTGCTGGGCGAAATTGACCAGTAAGTTCACAATGTAGCTGCTTTTCCCAATTTAAAAAATACATTTGCTGATTGAGGTCTCCTTTTTCAACAGTGCCAAAAAAGAATGGAGTGCACTTTCCGAAATTGGTGAACTCGTCGAACCTAAAGCTCGATCCCGTCAGGAATTCATAGAGGAGTGCCAAAGTGGCGTTTATGATAAAGTGACGGTTGCATACAGAACTTTTACCAGTGTGGCTATTACGGGCTTGATTGACGAGGAACTGATTGGCGTGCTACCTAAGAGCTTGAAGTTTATTGCTCACAATGGTACGAAAATGAAAAAAATACATTTCGGAATTTGAGGGAGTGTATTAAAGCTAATATATGCCCATAGGCGCTGGATATGATCAGATCGATGTAAATGCCTGTACTGCCCGCGATATTCGAGTTTCGAATGTTCCAACTGCTGTGGATGATGCTACGGCCGATACCAACATGTTTCTCATTCTGGGAGCCTTGAGAGGATTCAACACATGTTCGTTCCCGATCTCCCCAACCCATAAGGTCTTCTTGATTAATAAAATATAGCAATGCAGGCTTTGCGAGCTGGCCACTGGAAGGGATCTCCAGCACCACCCTTGGGTCACGATCCTCAAGGAAAAGTCCTTGGTATCTTGGGAATGGGGGGAATTGGACGAAACCTTATGAAGAAGGCGTCTGCTTTCGGCATGACCTGTCAATACCACAACCGTTCGAAACTTTCTGAGGAGTTGAGCGGAGGTGCTAAATACGTTAGCTTTGATGAATTACTAGCTACCAGTGATGTTCTTTCACTGAATTTGCCTTTGAACGTAAGTTTTCAATGCGAGACAAGCTCGAAGGTCACTAGTCTAAACGCATTATAGAAAAACACTCGCCACATCATCTCCACCGAAGAGTTCAAGAAGATGAAGAAGGGTGTTGTCATCACCAACACCGCTAGAGGTGCAGTAATGAACGAGGATGCCCTGGTTAAGGCACTTGAATCCGGCCAGGTCTGGTCAGCAGGTCTAGATGTCTTCGAAGAGGAGCCAAAGGTTCATCCTGGATTAATCAAGAACCCACATGTCATGTTGGTCCCACATATGGGAACAGTGAGTTACCTTAATCATCCCCCCCTAGTTTGTTGTAGCGTTGCACAAAGACTGATATTGGTATCACAGTGGACTGTCGAGACTCAAACCAAGATGGAAATCTGGTGTATCGACAACGTACGAAGTGCAGTTGAGAAAGGGAAGTTGATGAGCCCAGTTGGAGAGCAAAAAAATATGTAGATTGGAAGTAGATGAGATTATAGAGTTTGAGTGTTGGTATCACTGAAATCTTACTTCAGACGGCGGGTGCATTGGTTTTGTATATTGGGTAATACCATTGCAATCTTACTCCAGAGAGTATGGATTCCATATGTCGGGTAAGGTCAGGTCAGCTTTCAAGTTAGATGCCACTGCTTCCTAAAAAAAAATAGATCATTTTCCCATCTCCAGCCCTATAGGTATCTTTGACTTTATGCTTCTCTCTCACATTCACTGGCGATCCAAAATTCATCTCCTTCAGACAACAGTCATTCACCCAAAAAGATCAGAACAAAAAATGGTTAACGAATATTGAAGGAAGGAATTGTAAGTAAGGGCTGCAGTAAGTAACATCGTCGACGATGTTCCAAAAGAGTGTGATCATTGCCAGCCTGAATATGCGGCCAGGGTGACATATTCTTTATGGCGATCCGAGGTTAGCTGCTCCTTTGGTATATGAAAGAGAGTGATGAGTTAGCAGTAGTAGATATAGGTTTGCGGTGGATTCTTTCTTGGTTTCATCATTGTGTCAAGTAAACCAGCAACTTTAAATATACAGAGTGCGCAATCGATTATGGATAAATGTATACGCTGGAGATACGACACCTCTACTAAGTTCCTTGACTTGGGCTCTGTATATCCTAATCCTATCTCATTCGCTCTGTCCTCTATCTTCTGTTCTATTCGTTATCGTAGTCCTGCCATTGTGTTGTGTATATCAAAGCCCCGGATGAAATTTGAAAATATCTGGGATACCATCGTGTATCACAATGTAAGATTACCCTTTCGTGCTTCTCCTCAAGCAACCATAACCTATGTATCCACAAATATGCATCGCAAACCGTTCCATGGTTCCAGATATGACATACTAGACCCTCACTAACTACTCTTCTCGCTCACTTCAGAGTCCGAAAGGACAAAGTACAGTATAAGTGACGGACCAAACCCCCTTCTCTCTATAACACATGTTTTTACAACTTGTATCTCGAGGCCTGCAGGAATCTAGGTGTTGTTCTCACCGTGCTGGTATTCTTTACTTAGTATCATTCATTGTATTTGAATATTGTGGGTTTATGGGAGCATATAAGGATATGTAGTTGCATCAAAGCGTCTATCCATCTCCTATAACCACTACACCCTCCTGCTATGCAAAGATAGACCGAGCATGTTCGCTTCAGATTGCAACTTGATACTTAATGCCCCATAAGAACAATCCAATCTCGACTTCGCTTCATTATAACCGAACTACTGACCTACGCGCCCCTCCAGTAGATCCCAAACATCTCATAAATAATGCCGCGAGTCCCGAGATGTATTCTCTTGAACAGTTCGCAGAGAACCCGATGATGCAGATGAATCCACCGAGAACGCCGTGATACTTAGCTTGCAAGAAAAACTCCTCGCAGTGCAATCTAGACACGATATAACCATGATACACATTGACGACTGCATCTTCGGATCCTTGTCATGGTGGGTTATTGAGATATCTAGAATCCACCTATGTTTTTCCTAGTTTCTCTTCCGATCCAGACGAGCCAGGCAATCTCAATCACGAAACAACTCTGCATTGCTCCCAGATCCCTAATTCCTCTCGGCAGACAACACCGACCCCTGACCCCAATTCCCACATATCACTCCCTTTCCCTCCCAGACCAAGAGCAGCAACCAATCAACCAACCAACCACAGATCCAACCATCTCTATTCGAAAAAGCAACGAAGAAACCACATCCACCACATCCACCACATCCACCACATTCTTCAAATCCCAACATATCCCCTCCCATATCCCACCAACCTCAAGTAACTGACCCCGAGTCATTACCACAACCCTCACATCACTGAACAACTCATGTTGGCTAGTGGTTCGTGTAGTTGTAGCACAAACAGGGACGCCTTTTGTAATCTTAGCAAGGAAACTTGGATTTCTTAACCCCACTAAACACCGACTGACCCTCAGATACCAACCAAGTTTCCAACCCAAATCCTCCTAAAGAATCTTTGCCCCCTGAGCACTTGCTATGAGGTCTTGTCCGATTCCCATAAGTCAAAATCCAAACTCGATTCAATATGTAGTCGAAAATGTTTCATGTATCAAAAAGGTCGGACGCAAACTCAAGTTCACCATAGTGTAAGGGTACCCGCAGTATCAATTATTATCAAAAAATTATTTTCTAATGTGAGATCAATTCCGGACTAAACTACCATGATCCTCCATCTAACTTCTGCTTTTTGTATACCATGCTGCACACAAGAGATGGCAAGAACCATAATGTAGAAGATGGATGACACCCGAAAAACGCACGCAAAAAAACAAAGAGGAAGCCCCACGGAATCATAGCTAAAAAGAGATTCATAGCCATGAGAAAACGTAAGAGCTCATATCATCATACAGTTACCACCCTTGCGCCTCTCATTGATGTGGACCGCTGAAGACACAAGAATAAGTTTGAGAGATGCACCAATGACCAATTTGGAGGAGCGGTGGAGTTATGAAAGTTTCGATTGGGTTTGTAGTATCTTGCAAACACAATCGTGGTATATGGGTCGTGAATCGATGCCGGACTTAGTTGTGACCAGTCTTGCGGAGAGTCGTTGCAAGCCATTCCAATCCCTCGTAAAGACCATCTCCAGATGTAGCGCAAGTAGATTGAATGTACTATGGAAACGTTAGTGGAATTCCATTGCAGTGAGGGATAATACATACCCAGGCCCGTTGTCTCAAGCTGTGGAGGCCCAATTTATCTGTGATTTCTGCGGCGTTCATGGCATTCTATAATCTCAAGTTAGTCGTCGTATCTAAATGGCGAGTCCCAATATACTGACTGGCAAATCTTGTTTGTTGGCAAAGACTAAAAGGATAGCATCTCTAAGCTCGTCCTCGTTCAACATTCTCTGCAATTCCTCACGAGCCTCAACCACACGATCACGATCGTTGCTGTCTACAACGAAAATGATACCCTGGGTGTTTTGGAAGTAATGTCTCCACAGAGGTCTAATCTTGTCTTGTCCACCAACATCCCACACGGTAAATTGAATGTTCTTGTACTCGACGGTCTCGACGTTGAAACCTATGAGAATAAAGTTAGTGATGAGCTAGCAGTCTGCCGATGATAAGGGAATCGATGGATGTGTACATACCGATGGTTGGGATGGTCGTGACAATTTCACCAAGCTTAAGCTTATACAGAATTGTAGTTTTACCAGCAGCATCCAAACCGACCATCAAGATTCTCATCTCCTTCTTTCCCCAGAGACGATCAAATAACTTCGAGAATGTCAAACCCATGATTGCGATTTAAGGATTGTGTATAGAGGGTGGATATGGATTTGGATTTTGCCTGAAAAAATGATTCTAATCGGGAAGCACAGATATTAGCGACTGCGCGATAGATGCAAGTTGTTTATATGATCATAAAACTAAAGGACAGTTTCTTGGTGGAACCAGATGTCGGTGTGAGATCCTTGGGATTAAATAGAGATTCATAGGCTGCCGTTCTGGACAAAGGACACCTGCGTTCCGGTATTCTTTCTGGAAGTTCTTTGGATTGTATCGGTGAATGGGGCACGCGGTGCGCCGTTGAAGAATACTTGCCACACTTTCAAGGGGCTACCAAGAAGGCCATCCAGTCCAGATTGATGAAGATATAAATGAAAAGGATGGGCATAATACTTACAATTTCCCTTATTGCTGAGATCAATACAATGACCAAGTGGAGATGGAATTGAAGTTATTAGCGAGATGTTTTTGGATGGACACTTTTTGATGGGGGGTGTACTTGGGAAGGTGGTGTGGTGTGTGGTGAGAAGGACAGCGAGCGGGCTGTGATTCTCTCTCTCTGTTCTTTCGGGAAATTTGACGCTAAAAGTGATTGGTCTAGCCTATCATAGTCCCAAATGAGAGATATTGATAATTTGATCCGGATTTTTAAGGTTGTCGATTTTTATTGAATGGATTGACCATCTGGCAATAATAATACAGTTAAGTACGAGTAAATAAATTATAAATTGATATTCAAATTATTCAATTGATGAATCTTTGAATAAAGGGGAGGGGAACATACAAATCAATCAACCATCTGCCACTTCGATAGTGAAATCAATTACATTATACAAACAAATTTACAACGAACTTGAATCTCTACGATCCGTACATATATCACGAATCCCGAGTTCTAAGTTCTAAGTTCTAAGTTCTAACCTGAACAACCTCATTATTCACACATCATCAATATGCGATTCTCAACTCCAGCGGTCTTTTTGACAGTCAGCAGTCTTCTCGGAGCTGCTATTGCTCATAATATTCAACTTGCAGCTCATGGCAGAGAGTGCTTTCACGAACAACTTCATAAAGATGACAAGATGACGGTTACATTCCAAGTTGGAGATAGGGAGTTTGGCAATGCTGGCAATTTGGACATCGACTTCTGGGTGAGTAATGCTCTAGTCATGTTGGGAGATGCCAGGTTGGCACATACTGGTATCTTTTTGAAGAAGCTGTGATGCTGATTTAAATTTCATTTTAGATCCAAAACCCCGCCGATGGATATGAGGCACATGAGAGAGCTGTATCCAATGGAGATCACTCGTTTACTGCCAACCACGATGGCAAGTATCTATACTGCTTTAGCAACGAACATTGGTCCTCTCATAGCAAGGATGTATCTTTCAATGTTCACGGCATTGTCTATGTACCGGAGGCAGAAGCTCCATCGGATCCTCTTGAGGCAGAAGGTAGTTAAACCGTTTCCCAATTTCAATATATTTGAAGCTTACAATCGATGGTAGTTCGACAATTATCCGAACTCCTTGCTCAAGTGAAGGATGAACAATCATATATTGTTGTGCGTGAGAGAACCCATCGAAATACAGCGGAGAGCACAAACGGCAGAGTCAAGTGGTGGAGCGTCTTTCAGATGGGAGTTCTGATCGCCCAAGGTGTCTTTCAAGTCTGGTGGTTAAAACGATTCTTCGAGGTAAAAAATCACAGTACCGAACGCTTCGGCGTTTTGAGCCGGTAGCTGATTGACTTGCGTAGGTCAAACGCGTTGTTTAACAATACGCAACAAGCTTAATTCGTTCAACTGGTTCGGCGCAACTTTTACAATCAATGGAGCGTGATATTGGGAAACTTGAAAAGCGGTGTATTAACAGTATTCGATTCGAATTTCCGACTGGGGCTTCTTGCATTTCATACGCGTTATTACGAGGCATTGGGCAGCATACCCTTTTCCGATTATTCGATGCTTCTTTATCTTTACTTTCTTCGTATCATGGCAACCCAACAATGCAGGAAATGTGAAGTCTTTTACACAGGTGACAGCATATCATCCATCGAAATCACTAGTAGTATCAGATGGTATATTACTAAATGCCAGGGAATGTCAACTAATGTTCATCCAAACCAAAGCCCTACCGGCTGAATTGCGAGGCTATTTTGTGCATGGTACGTTCGTGTGGATGTCGACATAGAATCGTATTCGGATTCTCAGATTTGTATAACCCACGCCGCAACTGTTTTGCCATCAAGTATCACACTGATTTACACAACATAACGCCAAGCAACTGAGTAATGCTCCAGCATCGTTTTTGTGTATGGTTTCAGAACAGAAATACTCCATTGTACAAAGGTACAAGTACAAAGTCGTCCCATATACCAATGTCCTGCAACCATGCCATGCCATGCGTTCGAAATTTTATTCCAAGGGAATCTTTAACCAACCAAATATGTCTTTCTTAATAAAGAGAGTCTTCCTCCCAATGAGTGAGCCCCCCCTTGAGCTGAAGTAACAGAGCCATAGTTCGGTTTTAATAGCCAGAATGCGTGTACACTGTACAGTTATTAATGTTGTTGTATGCATCACTGTAAGGGATGAAGGGATGGGATGAGAATGGCTTGAGGTTTTATTCAAACCAGCAATATTATTGGTTGTCTATTATAACCGACCCTGTCAATTTTCATCCCAAATGAGTCGAAATGATTATTCTTTTAAATCTTGGCCCGAGATTATTATATTGGAATTATTGAATTTACAAGGAAGAGTATTGGTTATCAGGAAGATATTATTTTACTCAAGTTTACTCATAAAAGTGCTTTAGTATGCGGCTAGACACTTGGACAGGTTTCCTTCATATCCTTCATATCTTCATACCTTTATACCTCGTTGACTCGATACTTCAATAATACCTCTTCATCTGTACAATCATTTCAATACCGATATCATTTTGTATGATATCAACATCTACCGGTAAACGATCCACAAATAAAGTCAATTGTCGAATTAAGTTTACGAACCGTTTCTGGGGTAAACCGACTTGTAGGGTCCACATCTCCAATCATGACCGAAGTTTCGGAGAAGCAGACGGAACAACCCGCTCAGCCTGCTGCGCCAACATTGGAAACTACGAACCATTTGAATAAGCATGGCGAGCATAAATTGAAGTCAACGTCTCGTCCTTCATCTCCGATACCTGAGGTAGCGCCTACTCTCGGTGGTGTTGGTGTGGTAAATGAAGATGCAGAAAAGGCAGATGCGACCGCTACATCATTCAAACATCATCCAGTCGAACCTCCTGCAGATCATCAGCATGAACGTCTAGATACGGAGAAAGGCTCTCATATTGTTGACGAAAATGCTTCTGCCGGAACGGGTGCTCCCATAGTTGAGAAAGATGGAGTTGTTGGAGGAACGGAAGAATCAAGTGGCGAGGACGACGAAGGAACCCATTATGTTTCTGGTGTACCACTGGCACTTTTGACTTTTGGTCTTTGCATGGCTACGTTTACTGTGGCATTGGATAATACTAGTAAGTATCCACGTTTTATCTGACCTTCTAGGATATAGGGTATTGTCAGCTTGGCATTGGTGAATGTTGCAATACTGGCTGGATATTCAATTGCTGCTTGAAAAGGACTATCTACTTTGTCATTCACCAGCTCTATTGAACCATGCTGTCCCTTCATCATTTTCATTGACGCAATAACTCATGTGACTTACTAACAATCTCTAGTCATCGCCACAGCTATCCCAAGAATTACCACAGTCTTCAACTCTCTAGGCGACGTCGGCTGGTATGGATCCTCCTACTTGCTCACAACAACCGCCCTCCAACCATCATTTGGACGTATATATACCTACTTTGATGTCAAATGGACCTACCTCTCTGCTCTTGTCGTCTTCGAAATTGGATCTATTCTCTGTGCCGCTGCGAGAAATTCGGTCATGCTTATTGTGGGGAGAGCGGTTGCAGGTGCTGGAGCTTCAGCCTTGTTCTCTGGTGGTATGACGATCGTGAGTTAGCTTTTGGACTTGAGTCTTGATCTTAGATTCCATTTGCGATATCTCTTGTGGGAAATTTTACCTCGACTAACCCGGGACTAGGTTGGTTTCACAGTGCCTTTGATTAAGCGACCATTATATATTGCTCTATTATCATCGATGTTTGGTATTTCCAGTGTCGTTGGCCCTCTTCTAGGTGGTGCTTTGACCGATAAAGTCTCATGGCGATGGTAAGCATAATCAGTCCGTTGGCTTCGCACCCCCTACATCAGACACCAATCCCGTATTTAAGCTTTTGTATCCTTACTTTCTCGCCCAACTTTGATCGCCCATTATCACCTTGTTTGATATCTAGTTACTGACTCCCCAATTTTGCAGGTGCTTCTGGATCAACCTTCCTTGTAAGTGTACACATTCGGCTCTACAATTCTGTGTTGTTCCTTGGTTTCAACCAAAAAACTTTCTATATTGGACAACTGCTAATCCCCAACTCTTCTAGTCGGTGCAATTTCTATTGCAGCAGTAGCAGCATTCTTCAAACCTCCCCCAAGAAAGATATCCGGCATGACAGTCAAGCAGAGACTCATGGAAATTGATATCATAGGAGCTTTGTTCCTCATGGGGGCCATTATCAGTTTGTTGTTAGCCTTACAATGGGGTGGATCAACATACCCTTGGCGCGATTCAAAAGTCTGGGGTTGTTTTATCGGATTCGGTCTCCTAATCATATTATTCATCGCCCAGCAATTTCGCCGCGGCGATCGTGCTACCATTCCTCCCCGAATTTTCAGCCAACGAACTGTTCTCACTTGCTGTCTATTCACCTGCTTCCTTTCAATGGGGTTATACACACACATCTTTTACCTCCCCTTCTACTTCCAAGCTGTCAAGGGCACCACCGCAGAAGCTTCTGGTATCCGCACGATTCCATATCTCGGTTCCGTCATCGTATCATCAATTCTTGCGGGCGCTGGTATCACCGTTCTCGGCTTCTATAAACCTTTTATGATTGCCGCCGGCGCACTTTTCACTGTTGGTGCTGGGTTGATTTACACGCTTCAGGTAGATTCCAACGCCGGTAAATGGGTGGGCTATCAGTTAATCTGCGGTTTCGGCTCAGGCATGGGCATACAAATCCCCTTTATCGCCGTTCAGGTTGTCCTCAGCGCAAAGGATATGCCCAGTGGAAATGCCATTGCCATTTTCTTCAATTCCCTCGGTGGTGCCATTTCCATCTCCATTGCCCAAAATGTGTTTAGTAACGGCCTCGTCAAATACATACCTCAATATGCACCGGAAGTAGATCCAGCTGTTGTCTACATGGCTGGCGCAACACATCTCCGAGAAGTCATTAGTCCTACTGATTTAGCGGGCGTGTTGTTTGCATATTGTAAATCTCTGGATCAGTCTTTTATCTTGGCAATTGCGGTTGGGGGGATCGCGACGATTTGTGCGTGCTTTGTAGAGTGGAAGAGTGTTAAGGGGAAGAAGATTGATCATGGGGCTGGGGCTGCTTAAGGGGGTTTGGTCTTAGAGTATACTACCTTCTTGTTCATAAATAGGGATGTGGCATTTTACTTTGGAGAGGAGGTAATCATTCGGATGTAATGTTGTCCTGGGGTATGGTGGTGTAGGGACGGGGATGGACGATGATTTGAAAGAGGAATGGGTTGCCTATATCAGACGAGATTTGATTTTATGGTATGAGACGAAGGCTAGAGAGAAAAGGGGATTTACGAATCTACCTTTACATACCTACTACCTACATACCTACATACACATACACATACATACGTACCGAAAACTCCAAAAGTAAAGAAAATTACATTTCTCTGAGACCAGGGCTAGAATATACCTTGTAATGTCAAAACCTAATACCAAGACAAAAATCGAAAGGATGCTACATGAGAATATCCAATCTATAATGTAATATCACAACCAAATCCATGTTATTTGGGATGTAGAGAGTGTTGACTATTGCACAGTCCAAATTGTCCAATATGTGTACACATAACATGTAGCGGTACGCTACACGGTTTAATTCAAACTACAGTACTGTACAGTATGTAGTCGTGAAATCTATCTAATAGCTTTATAATATACACTATGTTACAATCCGGGATGATCGAACTGCTAAAAATGAAGAGGGTTGTTGGTGAGTGAGTGAGTGAGTGAGTGAGTGACGCGAGAGATGATTTGAGTGAGTTGAGCGGGATAGAGTTGAGCAGAGCAGAGCAGAGCAAAGTAAAGTAAAGTAAAGTAGAAAAGTAGAAAAGTAGAAAAGAGCAAAATCAAAATATGCAATTTTGCTGTTTTCATTTCATTTGATAATATTGGACATAATTATAATATAACATAACATAACATCCACAAACACCCAACCCCAAAACCTTTTACTGTTTTTCCATCTATCCATCCATCCAATCATCCAATTATCCCTCCCTACACTTACACACTCATCTAGCACCCCTCCCCCCCTCCTCCCCGCTCCCCAAAGAAGAGTCTAACAAAGAAATATATGTATGCTCTACCGATCAAGCTAACCAAATAAGCTACACATATACACATACATATTTCATTTCCATTGCAATCTTTCATGAAACCTCGTTTTGATTCGAAGAAATATACCAATAGAATAGATTAGGCCGAGGAAATTCTTTATAGAGTTTGAGGGTTGTGGGTTGTATCCAATCAAAGATGTGTTTAGTTCAATTTTGGATGACGGATGAGTCACGGTGAATTTTGATCTTCATTTGGGTATTCTATTCTATCAAGTTCATCCCCTATTGGCGATGAGGTATATATACGGATTCTCCCCTCCAATTTCCATTTAACCACCGCTCCACTCATCACCCAGTAAGTATCCAGATTTAAGACCCATTCCTCACTTCCACCACTTGCCCCTCTCGGAACAATAACAGATATCAGAACCTCTCATGTCGAAACATATTCATAATGCAATCGTTCTCGTTCATAAAACCAGACCATACTGATGCCGCTCAAACGCCACGCCTACCAGCAATGCTATCATCCCAAGCGATCGCTAAAAATAAGAAAGGATCAAAACCCCATTCAAAGCCGTCCCACAAAAACATACCACAGAGCATTATTAAGTTTTTGTACTTGTATATGTGACAACATGTTCAAATCAAGCCGACGGGTCACTTTCCGGCAACTCTTCCTCGTTTAGACGAGGCAATCCCTCCACGGGTAATTCTACACCTTTCACTGGATGTAATAGCATAGGCGGTAAGCACATTCGACCCTCTCCACCTCTCATGTCATTGACATGTTGCCCATTTCTGCCTTCATTAACAGTTGTTTCGAATTCTTCGCCTCCTTCATTGTCAACTTTGAAGCCGAGCCATCTTCGCCATAGGTTAGGCGCGAATCCAGTGTTGTAAAACCAGGTCATTCCGCGGAGATTGTGTTCTCTGTCACCGAATACTGAGGTTCGCGCTCCACCAGTGGCCCCATTTCTCCCACCGTTCATAATACTTGCGAGGTATTCGGTTGGCCATTCACGATCAACAAACAATGGGTGAGGGATAGAGACTGCTTTGTAACCATGGTGGAGTGCAGTCGTTGGAGCCCACATTTCCGTAAAAGCATGATGCTTCTTAAATGTAGTTTCGCGATGCATAGTATTGAGTAGTTTGCGGGACATTCTCGATGCTGCAATGATAGTCGCCCGGCGAGGTGGTAAGCCTCCAGTAAGGTTATAGCCTGTGACATCTTCTGCAAGAATCCAGGTAGTTCCATCTGGATCAAAAAGTGGATTAAACACAATAAGGTCAGCATCCTCGCCCACACCCCATGTGTACTTGTCCTTGTCGTAGCTAGTTGGGGGAACAGGATCGTTCTCCGTTTCAAACCAGTCGTCCGAATTTGAAGGACGTTCGGGTCCCCAGATTGGCTTCTCGCCTTTGAGGACTGGTCCACCTTTCTGACCCTTCTGGCCACCAATCCCCGACCAAATATTGTTTGGGCTTTCAATACCAATTTCGGTTTGCACACGAACCATTTGTTTGAAATCTTCCCATGTACCATGAACCTCTGGGACATAGAATCTACTATTTCGCTCCCAAAGTCCTTTTCGGGGCTGTTCTTTTGCCCAGGAATGAACTTTCGATAGGAAATGATACCAATGTCCAGTATAACGGATATCAACCTCCCATTCCCAGAAAAATTCATACTCTTGATGATTATGGGCAAACCATTGCATTGCCATCTGAAGTCCCCGATAAGATCCATGAACCGGTAGACCACGAATGAAGGTGTCAAACAAGCCTTGGTATATCATCAGCATTTGAATTTCGCTCCAGAATGTCGCGATTCCAACGAATTCTTCAGGCAGGCAATCTTTCAAGTGCTGTTGATATGTATCTTCATCGGCGAAGACGGGATGAATAGCAGGATCTTTGACCTGAACCAAGAGGTGGACATCATATTGGCCACCGGAACCAATGGAAATTTCCGATATTAATGCCCTCAACGCCATGATGTCCTCCTCCCGCCACTCATATTCGTCCCAGAGACGAATGACAAATGCAGTTCGTGGAAGGTATTTGTTGGGTGGTGTTGCATCTACCTTGGAGGTGGTATCGACTACACTTGAAGTGGTGTTAGGAATGGATTCGGCCAGCTCGTCCCTTGTTAGTAGGTGGCTATCTTTCTGTTCAATGACAGTTGAAAAGGTGGTGGGTTTTTTGATGACCGGCTCGGTTGGCTTGAAGCGTGCAGCATTTCTTTGGTGGCATCTTATCTGAGCATCAGCCCAATCAACCTTCCTGTAATCAACCTGGCCAGAATGCATCTTCTCTGCATCTGAGTTATCTTCCCAGACAGCATCCGAACCTTCCATCTCTCCATGCTGGCCTGTCCCAGTTCCGCCATATCTCAACCCATATCCATAACCGTAAGGCCCTAATCTACCATATCGCTCAAAACAAATATCTTCTGGTAAGCCGAGAACTTCGTAAGACCCTACAATATGATCCGGGAACCCGCTTGGTCTGCCGTCGTAATACTGTAGTCGTGGCGCGCGCACTATATTCTCGCGATCGAGGAAACACTCTTGAACGGGTGCATAATCTTCATTAAAGACACCGGATGTAATGTCAGTATATGCCTGGAATGGTTTACTAGCCGGAAGACTACGTGCGGGAGTTGCTGTCTCCTCAATTGAAGTCTCATTCTGCAGAGGCAACTCATCTTCTTCTCGGGGATACTCTGGTTTATTCTGGGAAAGTGGGACCAGAGTTCGTATTCCACCGTAATATCGCGATAAAAAGGGGAACGATTCCCAAAGTGGAGGTGGCGGTAATGATGTATGACCTCCTTGTACTCTTTGTGTCGATACATGGCTCATCCGTACCAAACTCAATATAAATATAACAATGGTCGATATCATGGCTAAACATAGATATCTCATAACCCTAGCAGGTATTCTTCGAGGAATTGGTCTCTGTGACGTAGCGGTATTTGCTCTTTTTCGCAGTATCGGAGCATTGGAATGATATGAATTCGAAGTTTCCCTCGAGGAGGAAGGTGATGAAGGGTAGGAGGAATAATCCGAATCTTCTTCATCCGAATCTTCATTGTGCCCATACTTCTCGCTATCATAGTCTCCTCGAGACGACTCTTCTTGGGCAGCTATGCCTGAATATTGCGTATGTCGTTTAGTAGCCTTGAGAGGATTGAGAGAATTAAAGCCTGCCATTATGGCTCTTGGCTAATAACTGAGAAGAAAAAATCTATGGAATGTATCTAATTCGTTGTCGCGAGAGCAAATTTCGTATCTAAAGCAGCGTAATAATAGTTAGTGACGATGTAAGCTTGCTTGCCAGTCAGTGGCAATCACTCACGCATTGAAGATTAGCTCATGCGACGATTGTGATAGGATAGGTAGAGATATGTTTTCAGGAATTGTAGAAAATAGAAGAGAAGAGAAGAGAAGAGAAGAGAAGAGAAGAGAAGATAAGATAATTGAGGTTTAAAGTGAAGTGACGTTGAGGAAGAATTTTGAGTATTGAGTATTGAGTACAGATTATAGATTATTGTGTAATGTGTATAGGAAAGAGCTAAAAATTATCCTTAAAATCCAATAATGTTCTTCAACCAATAATATCATCTTAAAAGCCACAGCCTTATCCTCAGCCTTGCATTAGCTTAGAAGGAGTGCATTAAACGATCTCATTCATGAAACCTACCTGTCTCAGGAAAAAATAAGCCAAACTTCACTCTTTACTCTTTACTCTTTACTCTTCACTCCTTGAAGAATGAATGAGTGAGTGTAATAAATACAATAAATACAATAAATACATAGGTACCTACCTACCTAGGTATGAAATGAATAAGGTCTTGTCAGCACAAGTTATATACAAATTTGTTTCTTACTTCTCTCTTTCTTGATGTTTATCATCTACCGGTACCCCCCTCCCCCCCTATGTAACCTAGGTACGCTACACAATTGGTTGGTCTTCGGCCCAAAGATCTACAAAGATCTTACATTGATAGATCTTTCATTCTCGAGAGAGTTCAACGGATAGCGAAGCCGATGCAATCGCAACACTTGCCGTAAAATTTAAAGCAATAATAGTTTCGGATGCTTTCTTCTGGATGCCGAGCCTACCTACCTCGGTCGTCTTTCCATCGATTACCGGTAGACATCTACTCCGTCCGCATAGCTGCGAGTTTGCGAGAAGGGTGATGAAGGAGTAATTATGCCGATTAACTCATACGAATGACTACCGCTTTTTGTATATTAAGTGAAAGATGTGAATGATGATGTTCCTTCTGACGTGTTCATACATGACAAGAACATTCATTGCCGTATCCTACCTATGTACACAAGACACAAGACACAAGGGCTTGAGCCTCGAATGTTATGCAACGTGGAACTTCATGGCAACGCCCAAATATATATATTATTATTGTTAGCGATAATATTGATGCTGAATAACAAAGCCGAGAGATAATAATATGGAAAATCTCTCTCTGCACAATTTACTCTGTGAGAATTCCCCGTATGAGTTAATATTATTCTTCAAGAATTAATGAGGAGAAAGCTGCATGAGATGTCTTCTTCGCTACACCCTATTTCCTCCAACTTCTTCCAACTTTCAAAACCCATACAAAATCATCGGCCAACCGGAACCTCAATCAAAGTCTCGATTATTCTGCATATGCACCGGCCCAAAATTTAACCTTTGCTTAGGGGAGGGGAGAGTAGGCTATTCCCCCTCCCCCCCTTTAAACAAAGGTTAAAAATTGGGCTGTTGGGCTGGGAGTAAGGCAAAAAAATTAACCTTTATTTAGGATTATATGTGTTTTGTTTCTTCAGGGGCAATGCCACATACAGAAAATCCTTCGACTAAGGAAAATAAAGTAGAACCGGTAAGATGGCTCCGTTGATTCCCACTGGCTATGCGAAGACCAAACCTTAAATGTTCCTGAACCCCTGAACCAGGACAACATCGACTTCATGCAAACGGTGCATAAGCGAATTCATATCTTGGGATTTGCGGTCTCTGTTCTCTGTTCTCTTGTTCTGCCCTCTGCTCTGCCCTCTGCTCTGCCCTCTGCTCTGCCCTCTGCTCTGCCCTCTGCTCTGCCCTCTGCTCTGCCCTCTGCTCTGCCCTCTGCCCTGCCCTCTGCACTTCTGCCCAAGTTGATTTACCAAAACAGATCTTGCGGGCATTATTGAATCTCCAAGATACTACTACTACTAATAGCCAAGATAATAACAACCATCAACATCCGGGGTAAATTCTACGCCATATATTCGATTCAGGAACGCCCTTTCGTATTCAGGAAGATTCAGACCACAAAGCCAAAGCCAAAGCCAAAGCCAAAGCTAAAACGAACGGCGCCAATTCCACATGATAATCATCCTTGATGAAGCCGTGACGGATATTTCCAAAATGCGCATAATGGAAGCAGCCATTCAGAGGGTGCATAGTAAAGTAGGTAAGGGAAATATCCGTTCCACGTCAACTGATATGATTGATGAATCAAGTCTGCTGTCACTATCACAAGCTCGTGACGAGGATCACGGCCCATGTCCCATGTCCCATGTCCCATGTCGATCAATTCAATTCAATTCATTGATCAATATTTGGATGCAGCAACAACAACAACAACAACAACAACAACAACAACAACAACAACACTTACTTATACTTTATTACTCTATTAATACTCTAATATATACTCTAACTTGACCTGCAATAGGTATTCACTGCTGCATACCTAGTCTATAGAGATTGTGGTAAGCTCATTCATACAATCGGTACTTTCCTATTATTATTATTCTCCGTGTCTACCGAGTTACCGAGTACCGAATACCAAGCCAAGTTCCCCAAGACAATAATATGGGCCACTAAATAAATTTACCTTTCAACGTCAGCTGTTTTTCGAAGCCACTGCTACTAATACCAATATACTCATTTTGCTGCACCTGCACTTGCACTTGCACTTGCACCTGCATGAATCTTGATAAATAATGAATGTGTATCTAAGCTGCTTTCATTCAAACTTTCCCTCAGTGGAAAATTTGGAAAAGCCTTTACTCCGTATTATTCAACTTTACTTTAACGTCTTCTTGAGTCTGGAGTCTTGACTCTTTACTCTTGACTCTTTACTCTCTTCATACCTACCTACCTTAAGCCTTCATTCAAACTCTCCCTCAGGGAAAATCCATTACTACCTAACTTTACGTCTCCTCATATCTTAAACTTTCATTCAAAACTCTCCCTCCCTTTGGTGGAAAAGTCAATATTAACTTTACGCTCTTAATTGATTGTCAGGTCAGACCTTGTCTTCACTTCTCTTTATTCTATTGGTTAACGACGAGGGAATCCTTTATTCATTATCCATTATCCATACAATCAGACAATCAGTCTCTTGTTTTCATAAACTTCAATTCAATATTGATATACATCTATTATTAACTCTATAAAAACGTGTTGGGAACTAGGATCTGCAATACACCCGGCCAAGCTGAGACATCATAGGTTGATTGATAGGCCCAGCAAATATCAAACAGAATATATTGAACTATAAATACGTACCACATCTGCCACTTATAGAATCAGTGAGTAGCAGAGTTCTTTGGACCTTCACGACACATTCTCTTGATCAACAGGCTTGTAACTTTGGGCACTTCCATGTCTCTCTTCAAGTCGTGAACGACAGCCTATCCGAACTCCTCTCTTCAATTTTCAGTACGAACCTGTGCATTTTTGAGACCTGCCTATCTGTGGTGTGCTACCAAATACTACTGCATCATCAACTTCAATCAAATATCTCTAGATATCTCCTCGCGGGACTTTATTTCCTCCATCCTCACTTCTGCTATTCCACACGTGATTATTAGATCGCATCTCCTCTACTCTTACTACTTCTGCAAAGCAGAGCATTGCATTGCAGTTACCGTTATTAAAACGCTATACCAAGATTAAATCTCACTTCCTGGTCAGTCCTTTCCCATGGCTACCATGAACCTACTAATGTTTTTCAGACCATGAGTGGCTCTGCAACAACAACCACCGCCGCTGTGGCGATCCGAGAACGGCATCCTACACACGACATTACCCTAGAAGCGCCAATGTGTCTTACGCAACAAGAAATCATTCAGATCACTCTTACAGGACCAGGTCTGATCCTCACCATCCTCGGTATCATCATCAGCATCAACCTATTCCAACCATCCCTAACCTGCACCATCATCGCTTTAGCACCAATACCATGGATCGTGTACAATGACTACCATAACTTCATATCCTTAGGTCCCGGAGGAACTCCATCTACTCTACTTGGATATGCCAGAATCACTTATCTCCGCATCTTCGCTCTTTCTGATCCTTACAGCCCGCCAAAATACTCCGATGATACATTTCCTAATTTTGGTTACATTCAACGCGCTCACCCACACCTTCCCATCCGCAGTGGTCCACGTCCAAAAGTCGCTGGTATTGCTCCCCAAAGACAAATAAGCCAATATGGTTCTCGAGCCATGTATCAACTTCTCCGCACTAGTCTCAGCAATCTTGCCCACCGACACTCGGACAAACTCAAGACGGATAGATCCTGCTTTGAAAAGAAAGGACTTGCACTCTTTTCTCTCGACCCCAAAAACATGACCTGCCAGGGAGAGATCTGTCATGTGCACCATAGCGACAACAGCTTCCACATGAGCCTACACCCGCTCGATGCAAAGGTTGTCCTGGAAAAGGGTTGGGGCGAAAGACATCCAATGGCTGGGGCTTCTACCCCAAGGGCTATTTCTAATTTCCTGTCTTACCTTCCAAAATGTTTGTCCACATGGTTGTCGCCAAGAGTGGTACCCGAGCAATTCGTCCTGATATATGCTCCGAGGGATATGGATGAGCTACAAGCTGTATGTCACATCATCGAAGCAGCTGCATTCTGGGTCAGTGGTGGTGAGAGCTTTACACTTCCTATTGAGAGTGTTCCGTTGGCTGAGGACCCTGGTTTTACTTAATTAATGCACGTCACTTGACCTATTCGAGGATGAAGCTTACGATCATGGATGGAAATGGGGTGGAAGAGAGAGAAAGTGAAATGGCAATGTGGTAGAAAATGACATATGATGGTTGGCGTGGAGTAAACGAAAGGGAAACGAAAGGGACTTTGTGGATTGAAGTAGGAGTATGGGGTCGAAATTGTTTTTTTTGCATACATGATGAAATACCCTTTTTTTGGCATTCGATCGCGTTGATTTGTAACTTACTATTATTGCTATCAATGCATCATACTTACCGCTAGCTCGTCAAATTGCACAAATAGCACTTTATCAATTTGCGTGAGAGTCTTCTCTCCAACTGGTGTTTCAATTTCTGGTAAATACCTAACCTAAATGATGTAAAAAATGTAAAGAAAACCTAAATCCCATGCTGGGAGAATGAGTGTATATCATCATCCATCTTCGCTCAACTCACGCTCCCAAAAAAAAACATGAATCAAAATCCATTGCCCAAATTGATATGAGAAAAGTAGGCAAAAGAGAAATGGAGGTAGAGGTCCAACTCTACGACCTTCTCGCATCGCATTCTTCAAGGAACTTGTATATTCCCTCTGATCCCTCATACTCCTCAGATGCAGATAGATGTTCGCTGATCTTTGTAAAATATGCAGAACCACTTTCGCTGACATCTTCTTCCATTGTTTCATAGCCTTCGGCCCAGGGATTTTCCGAGAATTCTTGGAGGATATCTTCATATTCATCTTCGTCGGGAGAAGGCGAACTCGTTTGTAGATAAGGAGAAGAAGGAAGCGAGGGCGGTTCTTCTTCGGCAGTGGGAGCGAAGGGGAATAGAAGAGCCATGTGCGTTCCTACGGAAGCATCGAAATCCGCATCTTGATGTACGATTCCCCGCTGCACGCCGACTTCGTCGCAGAGGCGTTCGACGGATTCGGCGTCACAGCCGGGGAAGCGGATACGCAGGATGTGGTTGTTCTCGAGGGTGATGGGGAGATCGCCGAGAGAGGAGAGTTTTTTGAGATCGTTCATTGTTACGGCGAGATCTTTTAGAGCGCGGGAGAAATCAACGGAGAGGATGTCGAGGAAGCCGGATGTGTTGAGGGATGGGGCGGCTGGGGACATCTTTCGGGATCCGAAGGGGAGGGCGCTGGCGAGAGGGGATAGAGCGGTGACGGTGGGGTTGACGGAGAAATCGATGTAGGAGCCTGGGGTAATTCGGGAGACGGATTGAATCTTGCGAGTGGTTTCTTCTTGGAGAGTAGAGACGGCTCTGTAGCGCTTCTCGCCCATGGGGGTCATGCCGTCGAATTGGGCTTTTTGGCCCGAGAGGAAGAATGCTCGGACGGCTTGTGATACATTGTTGACGACCTGTGCCGGAGCGGCAGGTGAATGGGAAAAGTATCGAGCTCCCGCTCTCCCACCTCCTAAACCATAACCTCCTGCTGTTCTGAGGAGAGCTCCACCAGTCAAGTTTGGTCGGAGAGTTGAGGCAAACGGAGCCCGGGTGGTGAGACGGGATACAGCAGTAGCTGTGTTTGATTTTGGGAAAGAGGCCCGGTCGTATCTAATAGCTTGTTCGCTGGTGCTCATAAAACGACGCACGGCGGCATTGACGGCACTTTGGGTCGTATACCATCTTCCCTTGTTTTGACGAAGGAGTGCCGCTGGGTGGATTGGGTGACGGGGTGAGCTTCTCACGAGAATTGGTTGAAGTTCTGCTGTGACGGGTTTGCTGGTAACATCTTTGATGCGTAATTTGATAAGTTTTGTAGTTCGTTGAACTACGTTTCTATGTTATATGTTAGAATGCTTTACTATACTATACTATACTATACTTGAGTTGACCGTAACGAGGGGCATTGGAGTTTCCCTTGAAGAGAACAAGGTATTGGGAGTGACTTACTTTAGCATCCTCACGGCTACAGGTGCCCAGATGCCTCCGGACGACGCCATGATGAATACTGTTTGATGAAGTTATTTACACTTTCTGAATGTTGTAGATAGATTCGAACCTTGAAGTCTTAAGTCGAGTCAGGTCTTATCGGGGATGTTTATCGCCAGATTCGCCACTACCCAGCCACTACCCAGCCACATTGAGAGGCTAGCTCTTTTCTGGCTTTAGCGTCATACACACGCTAATTATTAGCGCCAAAATAATTTTTGTTTTGATCTTTAAAACTTTTGCTCTTTTCTCTTCCAACCAACCACCACCTCCACCACCACAACAAACAACAACATCTTCTCTTTTCATTGGAATTTTTTTCATCATGATTTGATTTTCTTTACTTGGTAAGCAATCCATCCTTCTCATCAGATTCAATTGCCTCAATGATGAATATAAACACATATTGAACAATCCAACTCTTACACCACAATGGAGATTTGTATTTTCTATCTGAGCAATCTTGATTTACATGATCAATTCAAACCCGACATGGTTGAGCACACAGCTAACTTCCATCTCAGAGACAGCTTCAATTGCTATTTTACTTGCTTGTTATCCATGAAAATTTGATTCAAAAGGTTCGTACATTTTCTCTCATTCTCTTTTCATTGTGTGCGTACCATTGGGGGTGATGATGAAAACACTTGGAAAGGCATTCCTCAATCCGAATTATACTGTCGAATCTTTGCATTTAAGTTTCAGCCTTGTCTGACCCATCGTTCATTACTATCTATTATTGAAACATATTGTTTGTGCCAAAACTAACCATACATTGGCAATAGGTACATACACTTCCTCTCACCATGAATTCCCTCGCATTATATGACGAACTTTGAACGAACGGGCGGACAGACTGCGCACTCCTGCTTCTATCTCTCATTAAAGCAAGGCGTACAAACCTTGTGAGGGGTAGACAGTTAGGAAGTGCTTGTTGAGAACTCGTCAGCTGATCTAATGCTCAATTGCTTCTGGATCATTTTTAATATGCCGTCTGAACTAGATCGTTGATGCTAACATACCTTTCTTTTAGGTAAATACCGCAAACTTTTCTCCTATTGTTACACAGGACCATTGCATTGAAATGATGAAACTTATTCACACTGTTTGAAGTGGACTATGTCCGCTACTGAACGCACTATAAAAATCTGATTTAATGAGGTATGTTGCACTGTCAAGTAGAATGGAAGACCTTTGCTAACAACTCTCTAGCCTGACATTTGCTTATGGTTCCTTGCATTTTGATTCCATCGAAATGATGTTCGACTACAGATGACAAATGCTGACAATTTCATCTCGAATATAGGTGCACTTAATTACTGTCAATGCAAGTTACATTACAAGATGTAAGCTACTTCTTCTCATCTTCTCTTAACACCCTTTGCTCTGATGAACCCAAATATTCGCTGTGTTCTTTCCGAGTCAACCTTTGACGAAACACATATTTCACCTTGGAGAACTGAGATAGTACTCATGTATATCATTTTCAACCTTCTTTCAATGATTGTTCGAATATGAAGCTGACATGCATAGATACTGAAAATTTGGGATGGATTTGTCCTTGGAGCGACGGGGAGAAATTATCTAGATAGTCATAATGCAGCATTATTACCACCTCTCTCTGAACTTGCCTTGCTGTGTGACAATCCTGTGCGAGCCGTTTACCAATCATGAATCGTATGTCCTTGATGTCATTCCAAGAAACCAGCATCTTCCCGCACAACTTATTAAAATCAAGAAAAAACTACCTAGACCTTTAACACTAGTCTGTACTACTCCTCGGAAGCCTATAAATCTTTTTGAAATAGCTTCATACGAAGACCACCTACACCATCTACCACTTGAACAACTTCACCGTCGAGGTATCTCGAACCAAATGAGCCTAGAAAAGACGTGAAAAATAAAGACAGCTCCAAGGATTGATAAGGACTCAAAAGCTGAACGATTGAATGAGAAAATCACCAGTCGCATTAGGAGGGTTGTGTTTAATAATATCAATCTCATACAAAGACAGGCTCTCGTAGCTTCACACAATCACCATATGACTGCTGGGTCCGATTTTTCAGAACTTTGATATGGTTGCTCAATGCTATCCGCTATCACTCACAAATCTGTCTTGAAATTTCAACATCTCCCGGTAACCTTATGATCTCAAGCTTCTTGCTCTTAATTGCCATAGGCTATATAATTATACTCCAGCCCTAAGTATCTGCCATGAAATACACACTTAGCATGCAGAAATCATCCCGGGTCTCGAATTACCTTCGTCAGCCTGGTCATCTAGTTTTCAGGCCCGGCATGGCTCAAGTGGCAAAACTTAAAAGGCAAGTCGATGATTGATCTGTCCTTCACGAGCATTTCTCCGTGCAATCGGCGCTGGTCGGCTCTGGTCGGCTCTGGCATGCAATTACTCCAGCGTGTTTGGAAGTTGGAAGTGGGAAGCTGATGGGTTTGGAAGGATATTGTACCGGTTGGAAGTGGTAATATTTGCTGATGATATATGGATAATACGTGTTCGCATTCTTGTCTGGTGATATGGGTGTTGATGTATAAATCGTTTGTAGAAGGAGGCGATAATATCTTTGTCATTTTTGTTAGAACTCTTGAACGGGCAACAGGCGTTCATAATTATGATTGTGCGTTAATGTTTGAAGTTTCTCCCGGTATTTTGTGTTTTCCATACTGTACTGCAGGTGCACGAATAAATAAACCTCATTTGTGAGAAGGGCATATATACCTATCACAATTCAAGATGACCGGGCCAAAAGCCCCGCTCATCCAACGTACCGCACTCCCTTCCCGTTCCCTGAGCCTCTCGCACTCGTTTTTTGAAAGCCTCGAGTCCAGCTGCTCGAGTCTGTGCTGCATTTGGTTTTGGCCCCCATCTTTAGTCTTTTTCATCAAAAGTAGCGAGCCGTACCCAACTCATCTGTTGGAGGAGGAGGAGGAGGACGTCTATAAGATGTCCATTCATCGCCTGCTTTCTTCTCTTCGTAACGCGCATTCCACTGTCGCTCCCCCGGGATTCCTCTACGCTTCCTAGAACTTCCTACGTATGCTTCACCTATCCCCCGCAAAGTTTTCCTGTGCTCCGAGTGCATCTGATTTGACAATTTGATATTTAAGTACCATCATAACGGATCCGCATTGACACATCAGTCTGAATGGCCTGACGTTACACTGATCTCAGCCAGCTTCAAGCTCATCACTCGTACATAGCCGTCATGGAGGTCCCAAGATCAGCATGGGAATCACATTCCCTTTCGAACCCAGCGACGTGTATCTCTCTCTCTCGGCTTCGGGGCCATCATTGCCCAAGCTACATACCATGTAGCGACGCGAAATATCCACTGTGGGATTTCGATGCCATGGTATGTATGGACGACGGCTCCACTTGACGTATCGTCTTCTTCGCGTGATGGATGTATCATCCAACCTTAAGCTTTAATCTGAAGATGACCTTACTTTCGGAAAAGCTCCTAGTGTTTGATACTAGAAACGTGTGAATTCGTACTCGCTTATCATAGACGCCAATGTTGATGAAGAAGTCAAATCTCTGGGATCAAGTACATAGAAGATCTGTGAATACCTACTTGAATCCTCACTTCTCTTGGTAAAGCAACACGGTACTTTCCCAATCCACTCACTCCCATCTACAAATCGAACGAAGATTATGGGCACCCCTAAAGGCAGACCATTTTCTTCTCGGTGACGATGATGACGATGATGACGATGGGAAAACTATGGGTTGACGTGATCAACTAATGTATTTGAATTTATTTCGAGAAAACGATATTCACCATCTTTCATGATGGCCAGACTTTTCGATTATAGAAATAATGAGGATGAGGATGGATGATATAATAAGCCTAGCTTATAGAGCGAGCTTGAATTTGCAATGTGCGAAAAGATTTTAGATATTGAAGCGAGGAAATCGGAAGGGGAATATGGAGATATAATATATACATACACACAAAAAACGCAACTACACAAGCAACACCACCTCCCCTTAATCATCACCCAATGGAAAGACACCATAAATCAAACATTACGAACCCCGCATCAAACCCACAAACCCTTTACCCCTCTTTACCCCCTTCCCCCAAAATACCCCCCCTACTCTTTCCCCCAGAAAACATCGGCCATTTCTTCATTTCTCATTTCTCATATCATATACCTCATATTCACAATCATTTCTCATACTGACCATCATTCCTCATCCCTGATCCCTAATTTCCATAAATCCCTCCTAGCCCTCATAGCCCTCCTAGTCACCCCCCTCCCCCTCCCCCTCCCNNCCCTCTCTTTCCCCCGCACCGCCCTCCAGACTCGAACACACCAACCGCACCAAACAGATGAAGGATGAAAAGGATGGAAAGGATACCAAGGTAGGACGACCCTTCATCTCCTCATCCCACAATCCCCTTATCTCCTCACCTCCATCTCCTCACCTCCATCTCCTCACCTCCATCTCCTCACCTCCATCT
>NGKJ01000017.1:265070-341704 GCA_002162495.1 Myriosclerotinia curreyana
ATCCCTCATCCCTCATCCCTCATCCCTCATCCCTCATCCCTCATCCCTCATCCCTCATCCTACGATCCCACAATCCCACAATCCCCTCATCCCCTCATCCCCTCACGTTCATAATCCATATCCATAATCCCATAACCCTAAACCACGCAGACAGGAACCCCCCCCCTCTTTTCCTCCTCCCCTCCCCCCATAAAAGCGAAACACATCTGCAGAACTTTGGCTCGATCAATAAAGGGAGAAAAAAGTATATGTATAAAATAAATAAATAAAAATATATGAAAATGTATGAAAATGTATGAAAATGTATGAAAATGTATGAAAATGTATGAAAATGTATGAAGATGGATAGATGAAAATGTATAAAAATGGATGAAAATGAATGAAGATGTATAAAAATGTATGTATGAAAATAAATGAATAAAAATAAATGAATAAAAATAAATAAATGAAAATAAATGAATGAAAATAGATGAATAAAGTTGAATAAAAATGTATGAAATAGATCGAAGTGAATAAAAATAAGTAAATGAAGATAAATACAAATGAATAGATGAAAATGAACAAAATATATGAAAATGTATAAATGAAATATATTTCTCATTATGGAATATAAAAGGGTCATTTATATATAGATTAAGAGAACTACCTCAATACATGAATACATATATGAAAGCATCCCATACATATCACATCCTAAAGAAGAGCGACCAGAGCGACCCTCCCCCCAGAAAAAATCACACATCACACATTACACATCACACATCACAAAGAAACAAAAGCTATCTCAAATGAATTCCTCATCTATTCTGCTTACGATTGCCATCTTGCGCTCCTCGAGAAGAAATGCAAGAAGAAGAAATTGCGCGAAATGCAAGAAATGCATAATAGTAGAATGAAGGCTCCGCAGCTACATCACATAACATAATGAAGCCTCTCTGTCCCCTTTCATCCACTCATTCTTTCCCTTTCATGCTTTACATGTGCCGTTGTTTGCCCCCTGTCCAGTCCACCGATGAACTCAACCTAAATGATCACCCACGCCCAAACCATCAGTTCTTCTTCATCTCAGCTTCCTAGCTTGTTTGTCCTGCTCGCAAAGCAATGAAACCATTGAATCTTGAGAGATATCAGCAAGTGAAGAAGAGATGCCGAAGGGAAAGTCGTATGAAAATAAAGGAAATACAGTCTTGAAAAAGCCAACCCAATTTACCCATTGTTCCTAAGATTACATGCATGCATGGAGATAACCACCAAGCGGGGTTTTGAGTATTGTATTTTAGTAAACGATCTTTTGAAATCACTCCTACCAAACCCCTTGCTGGATATTCTGTTTGATACCACAATCTTCAAATGCGTTGACAGCCTGTCAAAAAAAAAAGTAAAAAGCTGCTATTGAAAATTTTCGCAGGAGAATTTAAAAAACTGTCCATCCACTTTTTAATGCATTTGATATTGATTGCACAAATAACAGTAATGCTTCTGAGACGCCAGAGAAGCCAGAGAAAGAAAATTCATTGAAAGAAAATTCGTTGAAAGAAAATTGCGCCGAGGAGGTGAGCCGAATTATTTTGGGATAGGTACAAGAGGTGCTGGAGTTGTCCATGTGCGTGTAGCTAGCTCACACAATCTTCGAATAACATTTGTCGTTCCTGAACCGCTTGCCTCGTCTTGAACAAACTTCTTTGCAACAAGAAGCTTACTACGGTTATCACTTTCATCAAAGTGGAGTGGTGTGTCGCTAGGTGTGTATTCAGAAACACGTTGTCCAATGGCTCGGATAATGGCGATTGAGTATAAGACATCACGATTCTCTCGGCCATCCAAGAGATTTCTCAAGGTAGCAAGATTATCGTCAACATCCTTAGCACAATTTGGATCATCTTCTCGAAGGCATACAAAGTTTGCTAAAGAGTGCCAGAACTCCAGTTCCCGCAATCTGTGGTGATCTCCGCTGCCTGGGACAGGAGCAGTGAGCTTATTACCTTCGGCAACTTTACCTGTCAAGAGACATTCGAAAACTGTCAAACGATGATCAGCCTCGACTGCATCATCCTGAGCAGGGAGAACACTCTTAGACTCTGGATTGGCCTCTTTCTCTTCCTCTGCACCAACCTTGACCAGACAAGCCAAAGCCCAAACAACCTTTGCTTCAACACTTGCAGTATGTGCTATTGCGATGGGATCGGTGACAACAGTCTTCGAGAATTGTAGGAGAAGTGTTCCAAACTTTTCAAGTAATGGTTTGTCGCTCATAAGTTTTGCGGCACCTTTAGCACTGAACCACTTCGATTCGAGGAAACTCTCTAAGCCGGGAGAATAAATGCTATAGTAGAGATGCTTTGCTTCTTCGAGTGCGGAGGGGGACTGTGAAACGTCGGGAACTTGGCTGTCAACTGGTGCAGGGGGGTTGCCGAATGCTAGAAGATCATTGATAGATCGTTTGGCTGGAAGAAAAGTCGGGTCAGCCGCTTCTTCTGCAAAAGATGCAACTGCAAGGGAAGGGGGGGATCCAGCACCACCTCTGAGGTGGGTAATATCGGATATTTTGGGGGAGTATGAAATTGCACTTTGCATGTTTTTGTGGTGAAGGCGGAAGTTGAGCATACCTGGTGGAGCAGAATGGAAGGGATTGATAACTGGGATCGGAGCAGAAGCTTCCAGATTCGGATCAATAGCAGATGAGTAGTCATAATGTTGACCACTGCTTGATGCAGTGAGAGCAGGATCATACGCCATTGTTACTGGAACACCGTAACCACTCTGTAGCATCTGTGGTTGGTTTCCGTAAGGATTTGCGGTAGCGATTGAAGAAGCTTGCGGCGGAGCAGAGCTTGGTGCAGGTTGTATGGGAGCAGGACCTGGTTGTTGTTTAAAGATGGGATCGTAACCTAAACATTCACGTTTTGACTTTTGGCAATTTCGGCAGGCAGGATGTTGTTCGTCGCACTGATAAAGAGGTTAGCAGAATTTTCTGTGAGATTGTGATGACGATGACGATGATGATGATGATGATGATGATCGCGACAACGATGTATTTTATTGATCTGCCAACGAAAAACAATCGCGAAAATTGATAATCTCGCTCTACGAGTCGTGGGTCTGGGTATCAAGGTCGCTCGTCTCGCGGGCTCCTCATGTGCCTTCGCCTACTTAGGTGATTCGCTTGCATATAGACGAAAAGATTCCCATCGCGAAGAAACTTAACCTCAACCTCAATCCATTCTTTCAAGAATGCGACCAAATTAAAACATCGAGAACTGACCTTTATTCTTCGTTTTCGGCACGTCAAACAACCTGTCTTGGTCCTACGCTTGATCTCCTGATAGAATAAATATATGTTAGCAAAAATGCGATGCCTCAAATGACGCGATGAGACGATAAAGACGATTATTTATGATACTACATACCTTTTTATGTCGACCTCCGCTCATGACTCGAGAATCCACTGGAAGTGCGTATCGCATGTTCGGATCCGATGTAACATTTGGGTATTGATGTTGATGAGATGGGTGAGGAAGTTGATTTTGGTAATACGGACCGCCCATTTGAGCAACTGGAGGTGGTAAAGGTGAACCCATATGTTGATGCTGGGCGGCTTGCTGCTGTTGTTGTTGCTGCTGCTGGAGAGGATCTAAGGAACGCATACTTGGGAGGGAAAGTGAACCGTTACTTCCGGTAGGACTCGCGCGATATGGTTCGTTTTGGTTACCTGGTGGCGGATAGTTATACTGAGAGGTCGACAAAGAAGGTGATGGATAGGATGTTGGACTTGGGTAATTAACGGGTTGTCGTTGATTGCCTTGTTGTGATGCAGACATTGAAGGAGATGATGGCGCCGAACCGTTTTGTTGAAGATGGTTTAAATGCGGGCTATTCCTATTATTATTATTGTGTTGCTGTGCCATAATAGGATTATTATGACACGGTCGGGGTCGGTCGCAAGGTGTTTTGATTTATTTGATGTATATTTTGAAACCTTATCTAACAACCAACGTTAAGTTAAAAAGGAACGCCACGCCACGAACTTCTTTTGAAATGAATTGAATAGAATAGAATAGAATAGAGAAGATTCAAGTCTTTTTTTGGTTTTTGCGGTCTTTTTGGTTTTTTCGATTTTCGAAATTTAATCGATCTGGGAATTATTGAATTCGATATTATTTCCTTTATTTCCTCCTCGGCTTTACCGTACTCTGAGCCGTATAACAAGTTTAACTTAAGGAGTAGCGAAGTCTCGTTTATCGGACGAAAGCGAGCGAGCTGTACCGGTTGGAAATGATTTTATTTTTTGTTTTATTTTTGGAGGGGAAAGGGAAGGTCGAGTTTAGAAGTGGGAAGGGAAGGGAAGGGAAGGGAAGGGAAGGGGAGAAGGGAAGGTTTGTGAATTGTGATGTGGAGAAAAAGAATTGTGGTACTTTTTTTTTTTGGTTTGGTTTTGGTTTTGGTTTTGGTTTGGTTTGAAAGGGAGCCAAATTAATATAAGTAAGTAAAAGAGGGAGGGAGTGAGGGAGTGAGTGAGTGAGGGAGTGAGTGAGTGAGTGAGTGAGTGAGGGAGTGAGTGAGTGAGGGAGTGAGTGAGTGAGTGAGTGAGTGAGGGAGTGAGTGAGTGAATATGTGTACTGGTATCTTTACCTAGGTACTCAGTAAGTAAGAAGAACTACAGTTTAGGTAAAGTAGAAAGGTAGGAAAGGCTGATGAGTCTTGGTGTAGTTTAGTTTAGTTTAGTCTAGTTCAGTTCTGTTCAGTTCTGTTCAGTTCAATTCAGTTCAATTCAGTTCAAATGGGTACAACAATAATAATAATAATAATAATAATAATAATGGATTCCTTTGGAGGAGAAAAGAAGTTGAATATGGTATAGTATAGTATAGTATGTTATAATATAGTAGGTATGGTTTAACATACTTTGATATAGTAATATCTGCAAGTTGCAAATTGTACTTTATATAAATTTATATGCCTGAATTTCAAGGTATCAATAAGTATTTCATAGTTTCATTTATCTCTTTAACTCTATTATTATAATATTAATATTTAATTATATTAATAAATTTCATTCTTCTCTTTTTGAGTCTTGATTTGTTCAAATTATTATTGATTATCTATTTAATTGGGAAAATCTTATTAATACAATAAAGGCTAGCAATTTGAATATAACTATTAATTAATAATTACTATTACTACCTACCTACTTATATTCTCTTTAAAATTATCCTTTTATCTTAGAATTCAAATAACCTTTTACTTATTATTACTTATTATTTATTATCTATTATTTCATCTACTACTAGGTACCTAATCCAATTGCATCTAGGTAGTGAATTTGAATACAACTCTCCTACCAAATTGTTCTAGTGCATCAGCCGATTTCTCCTTATCATGCCTACATGCCTATTATTCATTCAAAAACCTCGAACCATTTTTCTTAATAAAAATAAAAACAAGAAATAAACATATTTGTCAAAAGTATCAATTTCCAAATTATTTCACTTCTTCATTATTCTATCGCACATTATTACCTTACCTTACCTTACCTTGCTTCAATCAACATAGCTCTATACGCAGCTCGCCTCTTTCATGCACGACACAACACCCCCCCCCTTGTCGAAGAATAATAACAGTTAGCCACTTGAAGCTTGAAGAACCCCCCTTCATTCGGATAATGACCGTTTAATTCATCTATCTGCGGTACGGCTAACTAAAAACAAGCGATGGAAGAATCATGGAATCTTCGATGCATACATAATAAGGTACTGAGAGCTTTCGCTACAAACCGACGGGAACGAAAGAAGGTACCACACGCGCGAAGATCGTCTCTCCACGTTGACTAGGGGGGGGGAAGGGGGGTTGTCCTAAATGGGCAATATAGCCTTCCCATGTATGAAAAAATACGATTGCACTCAATAATGGCACTCTTAATTTTCTCACATGGCTCTGGGATTGATTAGATACTGAGTATAGAACAGGATGCTCATTGCTGAGCTATAGATTGCCGATTACATACTTACTTCTATGAACTCAGGCCTCCTCCTAAGACCTTAGTTACGTCAAACATATATATATATTCAGAAATTGTGTCAGAAAGTATACACCAACAAACCCCTCCAATAATGTTTCGTATATGGGGGGGGGGAGAATTACATTACCTGATCCTTATTCCCCATTACATCCAATTGGATAGCCTGAGTGGATAAGCCACTGCAACATCAAAACAAACCACCTTGACCGGCTGAGAACCGTATACAGCAAAAATTAATACAGGATATTCTCTTCAACTTGCCTAGCTAATCATTACCTGCAGCCTTTCGACCTAATTGAAACGAGAAAATACTACACAAGACAAGTGCCAAAACGCGACCCATTTCAATTTCGTCTCCGCATTGCCCTCCTCCCATCCAAACTCTAATCTTAGATCCTCGTACCCCGGCATGATTTGAGCGAAAAGGAGGTCTAACGCACCGCACAAGCGTAGGTACAATCAAATGCATGCCATCTCCCGCCAACCCTCAGCCTCGTGGTTCATTATAGCACAAGGATAAATCCAATCGGGATCAAACGATTGTACATGAGATCTCCAATTCTATTCTATTCTCTATAGTGACATCCTATTTCGGACCCAAGCTTCTTCTCTGTACCAAGGAAAGTATTCTTACGGTTTTCATTTCACATTAGCAGGACACAAGGAATCAAGAATTCTCCTATAGTTTGTTTCAGCAATTATTCGAAGCGGGATACCTGCACCTGCCTGCCTTACCTACACCGAAGCATGAAGGTTTTTCATGCTGCCGGTTCTACTTTTCATTTTACCCGATGTGACCGAGGATGCATATACATTCATCAGGGGTTGAAAGGCTGAAGTGAAGGGAATAATACCGTGGATAAGGTGTTGGGGATGGAATGTATACCCATCATCTACTACAGTGCTTTGATACTTCATCTATAAAAGTTAAACCCGAAATGACATTAATGAAAGCCCGAGAACCGTTCTGATTGCGCGGAATCGGGCACCCTGATCTAACTTTGGAAGAATCGCCAAAGAATGAAACGGAGTACGAAAACCGTCAAAATCATGCTGTACCTAACTAGACCATCCCATCCCCATGCCTGCCCAACGGCCAAAAAACATGGGACGGCGTATCCAAAGCGTCAAAATCATGCTGTAACTCTCCTGCACCTCACGCATATACCATAATCAGGAGGTACATACACATACATACTGTAAGCAACCCATCTTCTAGAATCCTTCCACGCAATGTCAGGCTATCTGCATCAATCTTGTGAGATGGATGCCCTGGCCTGTGCTACCCTCATCCACAAATGATCCATATCTATGTAATATGTATATCCAGCCCCTGCACCGATATCGCGTGCATGTGTAGCATAGCTGCATAGGTAGAGTACACGAGCATTGCATTCCATCACCGGTAAATAGTAGGTATACCATCACAATCTTACCAAGTACCATGCACCCATGTCTCCCCGCCCCCAAACATTGTTTCCCGGCCTCGAAATTGGAAAATAGATACATGTACATGACACATGTACATGCACCGTGGAGAGACGAGAAAGACCAAGGCTTGTATCCAGTCCCATGTCATGTCCAACACGGCTACGCTCCTCCGCATCCAATAACGCCGAACAAACCCGACATCAAATTGCCCATCTGCAATCGTGGTTGGGAAAATGCTCGTGACGAATCGTGTCTGGATATGGGGATTCCAACTAACCGACCACTTATCGCTTCCCGTTGGGTCTGTGGCTAGAAATCTATCTATCTATCCATCCATCCATTGATGAGTGAGTGAGTGACTTTTGATGCCCGACAGCACCAGGAGCCCAGGAGCCCAGGAAAAGGAGAGGGGGGTGGATGGTGGACAGACGGGAAAAGAAAAAGGAAAGAATTAGGTCTAGTACGTGTGAACGCGTTGGGACCGGAAGGCGGGCCGGGGATCCAGGGGAATGTTGGATGGAGATAAACTTGATCCGACACGGTGTGACCTGATGGGGATCTGAAATGCTATGTATTGCATGTACGTATTTGATGCCTTGAATGGTAGTTCAGATAGGGATTGTACAATTAGGATTAATGGTATGGTATGGTATGGTATGGTATGGTATGCTAGGGTATGACATGATACGATATGATACGTGTGCGAGTATATTCCATCCCGTGTCCCCCCATTCACTCATCCGTGAGCACCCTCGTCCAGTCAAATTTCTTCCAGCGATTCCTAAAGCCCTCTACTCTCTTGTCGCCTCCCCGGCTCCACCGACCCTGTCGTTTGATAACATCAGGCTCAATATCCAACATGCCCCCGATAATTTCCCGCGCAAAGAGATCTCCCTTGGGCCAACGATTTGCATCTTCCACTACATGTCCCAAGCCACCATCCAGATCAAACCAGGCGTGAAAATAGGGCATCTCCTTAGCGATCGATCGGCGAAAGGCTAGTTTCCCAAGACCGTCTCGTGCGCGCGCTGCCGTGTCGATCAGCTTTTTATGCTGTGTCCACTCTTCATCCGAAGAGAGGATGGCTTCTTTGAAGAAGGCCGGCGCCGTTTCCCCTAGGCTGTAGGGGAGCGGCACCGCCTGCATGGCTGCGTGCATCTTTCGGTGTGGGGCGGCGGCATTTTCGTAAAATACTACATCTCGTCCTTGATCATGGTACATGCGCGTTAGACACTTCATGAAATTTCTAATCTCCTCCCACTCATCATCGTCGCATTCGAGAAGATTTGTCCGGTGCTGGATGGGTACAATGACGGCTCCACCATCACTCAATTCCGGCTCTGTCGGGAGCGTTAGGTAGACTCGTGTAGCCAGAGATACGATGGGCGCGACGGGGGGTTGGTTCTTGTCTTCATGATGACACAATTGGCAGGAGTCTAGGATGCGATTCATCTTTTGAAAATCTCCTATGGCTGTGTTCCTCAAGTTGATTTCGGACTTTTGTACGCGCTTCGCAAGCTTGTTTGCGTTATCGTCCATGTAGTCGAGGTCATTGTCGAATTTGGCATCTTTGGCAATGCGTTCAGCGGCACGCATACCGTCACCACCAGCTTGTCCTTTCGTTCGTCGTTCTTCGCGCACCATGTCTTCGATAGTCATATCTTCATTCTCTTCCACCAAACCCCTCTCGCGGCCCCTCTTATTGTCAATCGACTTCACCTCTCCACGAGTCCCCGCCAACATCCTATTATCCATCTTACCCAATACTACAACACCAGGTTCTGAAGTAGTTGCTAATCCTGCGGAAGCTGCAGCATTGTATTCAGCCTCGAGTCTCGCAGCGTCGGGTGATTTCTTGAGCTTTGCTTTCATCATCTGAGCCTTTAATCGATTTAGGGCCGTGGCATCAAGCTGAACAGAGGGTGCGTTTGTTTCTGCCATAATCTCCCCTTGTGGTAGGTCCGCTGGCTCATCCTGCTGTGATATCGAACCTCTTCTAATACCCAAATCCAACTTCCTGTCTTGAAAAAATTCTCCGCTGGGCTTCTCTTTTCCAACATAACCTTCTCCGTATAATCTTCGGCGGTCAAGCTCAATTTGCTCCTCTCGCGCATCATCAAACTCACGTAGACCTCCAAATCGTGCTATAGCTATCTCATCGACGGACTTCCCACTTTGTTCCGCCTGGGTATACACTGCCTTTAACTTCGTCATTCGCCATTGAGCTCCTGAATCTCCAAATGTATAATCGACTTCATGTCCTGCCTCGATATCGTCCAGCTTTTTGGACCCCTCATTTAGATCTTGTAAATGGTGATTGAGTTCGTTTTTGTGAATCTTCAAATCGTAATCTGGTCTAGGCGCGACTTTTGGTTCTGTGGGCTTCTTGGATCCTTTCTGCGTATAATCAAATTCGAAAGCTGCAGGGTCCGTCATCCAAGAATCGCGAGTAACTTTTGATCGAGCTTCCGCTTCCTCTTCAGCTGGAATTGGTAGATCCTCCTTGGGGTCTGATGACTTTTCATTCTTGCGCTTTATTCTATCATCATCTTCATCATCATCGTGTCTAGAATGCCTTGATCGTTTATGTCGGTGATCGTCTGTATCTTCATCGTCGTCCTCCCTAGACCTGTGGTGCCGTGATCTATGATGATGTCGATGTTTCCGATCCTTCTCTTTGCGCAAATCCCTCTCACTTCTTTCCCTCTCAGCCTTTTCCGCCGCTAAACTCTTCTCAAATTCGTCTAAACCGTCCATTGTTGTGAAGTTTGTTGTTATGATGCGATTTGATGTTTTTAATAATGGCGCCCCGTACTGGTAGCGAGAAACATTGTATTACGGGAGCGCTACTTTAGCTACTTACTAGGTACGAAATTTATTTGAAAGGCATCCCACTTCGCACCCCGCCAATCTACATTCCATCCATACATACAACTCAAGGTTTTAATCAACAATTTACAATACTTACAATATGGCGGATTCTGAGAAACCACAGGCTGCTAAGCCTGTTTCTATTGTATGTGTGGGCATGGCCGGTAAGTTTCCCCCAATTCATATTTGATGAATGCGACCATTAATTCTCATTCAACAGGTTCCGGGAAAACCACCTTCATGCAACGAATAAACTCTCATCTACATGGCAAGAAAGAGCCTCCATATGTTCTCAACCTCGATCCCGCTGTACGAAATGTTCCATTCGAGAGTAACATCGATATCCGCGATTCGGTCAACTATCAAGAAGTGATGAAAAGTTACAACCTCGGACCAAATGGAGGAATCCTCACATCGCTCAATCTCTTCGCCACAAAGATTGATCAGATATTGAATGTTCTTGAAAAGCGCACAACTCCCGATCCTGAGAAGCCGAATGCGACTCCTATTAAACATATTTTAGTCGATACCCCAGGTCAGATTGAGGTTTTCGTTTGGAGTGCATCTGGAAGCATTTTATTGGATTCTTTGGCTTCGACTTTCCCAACTGTCATCGCGTATATCATTGATACACCACGAACGTCTTCTACGAGTACTTTTATGAGTAACATGCTGTATGCTTGCAGTATTTTATACAAGACAAAATTACCAATGATTTTGGTATTTAACAAGACAGATGTTAAGGATGCGGAATTCGCGAAGGAATGGATGACGGACTTTGAGTCTTTCCAGGCTGCCCTCAGAGAAGAGGAGGAAGCTGGCAGTTTCGGTGGTCTAGAGGGGGGTTCTGGCGGATTAGGTGGTGGTAGTGGATATATGGGATCACTACTCAATAGTATGAGTTTAATGTTGGAGGAGTTTTATAGTCATTTGAGTGTGGTGGGTGTCAGTTCGATGACTGGTGCTGGTATTGATGAGTTCTTTGAAGCTGTGTCAGAAAAGGCCGAGGAGTTCGAAAGAGATTATAAGCCAGAATTGGAACGACGAAGAAAACAAAGAGATGCGGAAAAGAAAGAAAACAGAGAGAAGGAGCTGGGTAAATTGATGAAGGATATGTCTGTTTCGGGAGAACCCTCATCTTCTAAAGCTAAGGGTCCACCGGATGCCAAACCCTCCACTGACATGGATACCCTAAGTGATATGGACGACTCCGATGACGAGTTAGCAGGTGGGGATGATGATGATGAGGATGGTGGGGATAATGTTGAAGGATTAAGTTCAAGATACCAGGCAGCTCTGGCAGATGGAGGAGGCCCATCCAACGCTGATGATCACAGCTTCACTCGATATATCAGAGCAAGTCAGATGAAAAACATGCAATAAGCATGTAGCGGGTGCAAAATTGGCGATCAGGACAAAGGAGTTTTAGGGGATCTAAAATTGATGGCGGCGCATCGGTGCTATGTGACGGCGCACTTTGATACCAAAATATAGCTTGGGTAGAAAAAAAAATTGTAATTCGGTATACACAATATGGTGTCCCAACTCTCTATAGAATATACGCCAGCCGGCCATGGAGTAGCGACAATTTGTTTATTCCGATGCGCCTCGAGATATGACTCGTACCTTGACCATTACCACTCCATCAAAATCGCATCGACTATTTTCCAATCCTCTCCCATATCTCTCCACTGCCTAATCCTCCCCATATCTCTCCATCCTCACATATCCTAGCCCTTAAGTTTCTTCCCCCCAAACCACCCAGTCCATTCATTCACTTCGCACACTCATCCCAATCATCTCGCCTCAAACTGAACCATCCTATCACCCAAATCAGTTCTCCTCAACCAAACCCATACTCCCCCCCCCTCCAAAACAAACATGCACATACCTAGAAGTCCTCTCCTTATACAAAACACGATGACCACACTCCTTGCATCGAATCGGATCACCCCTCTTCAACATGACACTCGCGTTACAATCGCCGCACAGATATTTGATGGCGGGTCCATCGCCCAGGACGCCGGATGCGCCATACGGGTTGGGGGCTTGGGTGGGGTTGGTCGCGGGCACCGAGGTGGGTACTTGGTAGGAGTCGTCCATTTTTGAGGGAGGGTTGGTGGTGGGGTTTGGCGTGGTTGAGATGTGTTGGTTTGATGGGGAGGTGGAGGTGGATGGTGGAGGTGAGGATGGGAAGATTTTCTTACAAAGAGAGTTTCTTGGACCGGGAAAGGCTGAGAAATAATAATTATTGTGGGGTATGGCGATAGAGATGGGTCTAGACCATTTTGGGTTAATGTGGGGATTAGGTAAGAGATTATTAATTATCACACCCCATCCCTACTTCATTAATATGCCCGCTTAACTTCAATATCAAATTATCAAAATACCATTTTCCTAAAAATTCTAAATAAAACAAAATAAATTTAAATTACCAAGAATTATTATTATAATATATTAAATTTCTTAAAATCAAAACATATCAAAAGTAAACCTTTATTCAAATGAAGAGTTCCGCATCCTTGAACTGCAGTCCGGACTTATTAGAAACATGTACTACGTCCTTCGAATCCAGATGGATTTTTTTGGAGCCGCGAGAGCGATGTGCTTGTTGATCGTTGAGTTGAGTTGGGTGTGATGGAATGTTATGTTTCTTGATGTTGCTATACTGAATTTCTGTCTCGCAAAACTTTGGACGGTCACTAGAATGAGTGCCGGTGCATGACTCGGAAGAACTTTGATACGTGCCTTTCACTAAAGCCGACTAGGCCTGGAAATACTGTTGTAGCAGGTAGTCTTGGTATTTACTTTTTATTAATTATATAAGTGAGTAGGCTATTGTCTGTATGTTGAGGGGGGTATAATTTTAGTAGAAGAAACCAAATGACCAGTCGTCGCTGGATGAATAAATATGCAGGCAGGTGGAATTGACCGAGATATTCCAATTCAGATGCTCCGTTCGCTGGAAGCTTATCCCTATAACGCCAAACGAGGGGGTATTACCCAAAGGAAAAACAAGAAGCCCTGCTATCAATTCGTCATCTCGTTTCCAGAGATGTTATGCAACTCTTATGCAACCAACGCAAACGCTGAGTGAGGGCCGATATTGTATATACAACCTCATTATGACTTCCGAGATGTCAACTCTTTGCGCTTGATTCAAGTACCCATGCATTGACAATGTGACCTTCGACCCACCCTTGTGCTGACAATGAGGCGTTTTCTTTGAGGAGTTTTCCCATATAGTTGATTTTGACGTGCCTGGGCGGAGAGATCTAGTTGAATCTATTAGCTTTGAATTTGAAGAGAGCTTTTGGAAGATACAAACCTCGAGCTTCTGCGTGATTGCTTTGACAAGTGATCGCACCGTGTCGTTCTTCCCAATCTTGAACACTATATCTCCATTGATACCATGCTGGAACCTCGCTTTTACGGCTATCATTTCTTTCGCTTTAGCTTTCCCTTTTGTTTCCCTCCTTCTTAGAACCTCCTCATCTACTTCTTCACTTTCCTCCGCCAGGTCTCCTTCATCATCAATTTTCCCTGTCGCTTGCGCTGTAGCCTCATCTAACATATTTGCTGGATCAGAGACAATATGTTCCGGTAAGGTGTACAGTACACCTGAACTATCATAACATCCCCTAACCGCCATATCCCCATCCGGTAGCGTCACTTCCGCCGCATTCAAAATCATTTGCGCAGTCCCTAAACCTCCATCATTTTCGCCGGGCTCTCCTCCTTTCCACATGACTTCCAACGCAGCTCTTATGGCCTGCCATATTTCAGGTCTTCCCGTAACACGGGTGTCGAAAAATTCCGTTCGTGCTCGATCTATTTCTCGCCGTGTCCATATTTTACTTCCACTCATCCATGAGTGAGGTCGAAGAGGTTTATTGATGTGTTCATTGAGGGGAACACGGTGATGATGTCGGGGAGGAGGGTTACTGGCAGTAGAAGCATTGGTTGATGGTCTAGCTGGTCCTGATCGGGATTGAGGTCGCGAGGAGGATGCGATTGCTTGGGAAGAGGATGCACCAGCTCCTGCAGAGTATTCAGTGATGCGGGGTCGGGAAAAACAACAACCCTGAGAGAATTATGTCAGTTGTTAAAGTTGGAGCAACAGAGTCATACAGAGAGAGAGAGAGAGATGTGTATAGATAGTTGGCAAGGAGGGGACATACCATGGTGCATCATATGCCGATGAACTGATAAACGTGCACGCACGTACTAGTAAATTAACTCTTTAGAAATGACAATGGTATAACAGATAGAAGGAGAAAAAGATTAGATTATTCCATGATTGATTGAGTAGGTATTACAAATTTTGTCGATTATTGCATAAAATTAATTTTTAAAAGTTGGAGTTGAGTTTGCAGTTTGCAGTTTGGGGTTTGAAGTTGGACCAGGACCAGGTTAGAGAGAGATTCTAGTAAAAGGGCTAGATGCGGAATCGGAATGATGACAGGGATATAAAGTGAGTTGTATCTACAGTACATATCAGTCCGTGCACGATTAGAAAAGCTTAATGAATACTGATCTGATTAGTAATAAATCTGATCTAGTTAGTCTAATAATGCAATTTTATAGGTAAGGAGGAGTATCTATAATCAATAATACAGTAATTATTTACAGAAAATAATATAGTAAATACAGATAGAAGCCATTAAATATATCCCAAGTAGTTAGTCAAATAGTCACGCCACTCTTCTGACCAAAGTAATAAAACAATCGCATCTACGAAATCATCGTGATGTGATTATTCAACTCGGAACGTGAAATTTAATGGAAAACATGTCGATCGAAATGTATCTCTTGCTCATTATTAGACTAATCATTATTACTTTTGATATCCTCAAAGGTTTCCGCTTTAATGCATTCATATCCGTAATTCTATGCCCAAATCCCCTCCGTCTTGATACACCAACCAGCCAACCAACCAGCCAACCAACCAACCAACGCTAAAACCAAAATTCCATTCGCAATGCACATTAACTTCTTCTCCTAAACATATCAAGCCTCTTCTATCCATCTCCTACTTCCCTTTCCACCACTCCCCAACTCTACTCTGAGTTACTCATACTTTTCTTCCCCTTCCCCTTCCCCTTAAACACACTCTTGATTTTCCCAATCAGCTTCCCCAGACCCCCAAACAAACTCGCAAACCCAAAGCTCCATCCCCGAATCCTCACCGTATAAATGAAGAAATAAACCAACGCCCAATTACTAATACAGAAGCCCAAGAAGATCCCAAAGTATCTCCATTTATTCCTCGGACTGACATTCAACGTTCTCATGTACTCTTCTCCACTGGCATATGGGCAATACCCACAATTTGTCGTGGCATCCGGATTCGTCAAGTATCCGACTCCGGTGGAAGTTACAAAGTTACTAGCGTAAGAGGAACAAGATTCACCGGATGGAGGATTGAAGTAAGCGGCTTCGTTGGAAGCGCATTCGACTGGAACATTAGAGAGGGTGGCAGCGATGACGCCACCGATCCAATAAGTGGCTGGATTTAGATAGTAAAGCCAGTAGCGCCAGAAGACGGAGAGTTGAGAATATTGACGGACGACACCGTTGAAGAGGGAGAAGATGACGAAGAAGAAGGGGAGGACGTTTGAGATTACGGTAAAGGAGGGGGCGAAAGCGCAGATCCATTGACCCCAAGAGGCTTGGAAGAGGAACTGTGGAAGGTTAGTACTTCTCTTTCATTAGGGAAGGGGAGAGAGAAACTTACGAAAAGTATCGTCATGAGGAAGACATAACCCGATGTGGAAGAATCGCTTGGGAGTCCAGTAGACCAATACCACAATGCCCAATAAATCACCGCTCCAACAATAGCAATAGGAATCTCAGCAACAATGTTGGCAGTACAGAAAGCAACCCAACCATAAATTCTGGAAGGTAGTTCTCGAGCTTCCCACAGTGCGCGGTTCTGATAGAACTTGGGCACGACAGCATTTACGATGGTGGGTGGAATGAGTAGAATCAAGAATGAAGTGAACATTCGATTCTGCATATCAATGATACTGTAACCCAATTGCCAAAAAGTGAAACCGTTGAAGATACCGATGATAACAGATGTGAAGAGTTTGCCATAGAGATACGATGGATCGCGCCAATACTGGATAAAAAGACGTTTAGTCAATTCAGATGTTTGAAGTGTAACTGGAGAAGCAAATTCACGTTGGGTATTTGCCTCTGGAGCTGCGACTTGGCCGCGCTCGGATTTGATGCGCTCAATCTCCTGCATAACATGCTTATTTTCCTCGGAATTAAGCCACTCTTCGTTCCAGTTGAGTCTCTTGCCATCTCGGCGCTTTCCACCTTTGGCAGCAGTCTCGAGAATAAATTCTGCGACATTCTTTTGTGGAGGGCAGTGCACACCGCGATCCGCGAAGTACTTGACTACTGCGGAACCATTCTCGCCAACGGGTCCGAAGTAAAATGTGTTGCCACCTGGGTTCAAGGCTAGGATCATGTCGAATTCTTGTATAAGGACGGAGGAGGGTTGATGGATAGTACAGACGATAGCTTGACCCGCTGCGGAAAGTTTCTTCAGGAAGCGAACAATAGAATAAGCAGATTGTGAGTCGAGTCCAGAAGTAGGCTCGTCCAAGAAAAGTAGAAGGTTAGGCTTTGCTGCTAGTTCAACACCAATCGTGACTCTCTTTCTCTGCTCCACTCCCAAAGATCTGACCAAAGCATCTTGCATGTCTCGCAGCTCGAGGAGATCAATAATCTTATCTACGTATTCAATCTTCTCGGCTTTTGGAACTGTATGTTCTTGTCGAAGAATGGCAGAAAACTCAAGGGCTTCTCGGATGGTGGCCGTGCCGTCATGAAGATCCATTTGCTCACAAAATCCAGTGCCTCTTTGGAATTCGGTGCCTAATGGCCGACCGTCAACCAACATATTACCTGTCACCACACCGGTCTTTTGACGTTGAGAAAGAGTATTCAAGAGTGTAGTTTTTCCCGCTCCACTCGCTCCCATAAGTGCCACCATAAACCCAGGTTTTGCATAACCATTTACCTTGTTAAGAAGTTTGCGTTCGCCACCAAGATAGGGCACCGTGTATTCCACATTCTCCCATGTAAACACGCTTTCCGAACCAGTAATATCTTGGAGTGCTTCTTCTTGAGGTGGCTCCAGGGTATTATTGCTGGAAGAAGCGCCGCTCCTAGAAACCGGATTAGCTGAGGATGGCGAGTTTTCTTCATCAGGTGTGGCATTTTCTGCCTTGACCTTGTTTTTTGCAGCTTTAGAGCGCTTGAATTCGAGTGCACCACCACCGCCAGATGTGAAGTCAAACAATTCAGCGGCAATTGCAGTGACAAGGATATAGAGGACAGTCCAAGCAACGACTAGAACCTGTTAGCAAATCCATAAGTTTGCAGAGCATTAATACTTACCAACGCCAAAGTTTCTCCAAAGATGAGATCTCGAGTAGTTGAAACTTTCCTCAAGATATCGAGATCCTAGTACACTCAAACTTCCAACCTCAGCACCAGTAGAAGCGCAACCCTGAAATTCAGTATTCGTATACCCTGGACCACGAGGTACAATTTGATTCGGAGCACAAGGGATGTTCCTGTTGTAAAATTCGTCCGATATGACAGCCTCAAAGGAGTATGATATAGGATTGATGTAGTAAAGCCATCCAAACCAGATATAATCAGACACTAGTTGTGTTTTTGGAATCACATATCCAGTGTATATGCTGTATTTTATCAATAGGAGGAATCACTCGAAACACTTGTGTGACTTACATAAGAAGGTTAAGTCCAATACCCGAAAACCTAACAGCATCATCAATTGATGGCGAGAGCGCTGCAAACATACGATATAAGGAGGTAATGCAAATGGTCGTGAGGTAAATAAATAACACATAAATGAAGAACTTTCCAGCATCCACGTCAAGTCCGGTGATGAAATACTATTCTTGTTAACATAAATTCTATATAATCATAAAGAGCTCAGTACTTACCACTACAATAGAGAACGGAATGACCTGTATTAGCAACAATGGGAAATCCTGAACCACACGAGCAACTACCACAGCTGATGGTCGATAGAAAGCATAATCTTTGTGTCTAGCAATAATGGGTCTACCTCCAACAGCCTTCATCAGTTCAGATAACTGAAGCCATCCCAAAAAGAGGATGGAGAAGAAGAGGGTTCCGCCACGTGAGAAGTTTCCAAGCGTGTTGGTTGGTTGTCCGTAAAACAATGAGCCGACAATCAAACTGTTGGAGATAATGATAAAGAATTTGGTGTACAAAGTAGTCTTATCTCCAAGAGTCAATTCAATTTCACGCTTTGTACAAGCAAGGACTTGGCGGAAGAAAGACACGGTATAAGGCGAGCGCGAACCAACAGTCTTGGATTTCGTCTCTTCCACCGAAGCCTTGAATTGTCGCGCATCGGCGTGGTCGGTTTCGTGTAGCATCCTCTCATAAGACTCAACATCTTCTAGAAGTAGTTTGTAATCCTCGCTTTCTCTGAATGCTTTCTCGAGCTCAACAGGGCCTTTTGGAATAGGACCCTGGAAATCCTCCTGGAAACGGCGTTCGACAGGATCGGTGCAAGCAGTCAGGAAATCGGCGGTAGTCTGTCTTGGTGGACAATAATATCCTATCCTCTCGAAGTACTTCTTGGCATCATCCGCTGGTCCTGAATATACCATTCGCCCCTCATCGATTACTAACACCTTGTCCATGAGCTCATATATTTGCTCTCCGGCTTGGTAGAGGGTAACAAGGGTTGTTCTGTTACTAATATCGGTCATCACTCTAAGGGAATTGGCGTAGTCTAATGCAGTCGACGCATCAAGTCCACGAGTAGAGTTGTCCCAAGAAACCACTGTGCTCTTAGTAGCAAGGGTCTCCGCAATAGAAACTCGCTTGCGTTCACCCCCAGAAACACCTCGGACGAAAGCCTGCAACAAATGTCAGACCCTATTTTCCACATTCACGATAAAATAGAGAGATGAGAACTTACATCTCCAACGAGAGTATGGCGTGTATGAGAAATGCCAAACATCTTCAGGAGCGCCGTAATTATCGTCGGAATATCTCCCTTCTCGTGCTTCTTTGTCTTGTTTAGAAGTGAGAAATCCAAAGTTTGTTCAACTGTTAGACTTGGAAAGTGCTGATCGTCCTCCTCGTTATAGTTGACTTCTCCTCGATAGTGTTTTGCTTGCTCTTCGGCAGAGATACCTCCATATGATACTTCTCCAATGACACCAGCATAATCACCCCTCTTGTTCGAAATAGCTTTCAGAAATGTGCTGCATCCAGAACCAGGTCTTCCCAAAACAAGAAGCATCTCTCCATCCCTTACACAGCCAGTAAAGTCGTGGATTAAGTCGCGTCTCTGACCATGAGATCCAGGTTTTGGGAGTGCAGGAATGAACCGCGCCAACAATTTGTATAGATCGGGTCCGAAAGTCTGCATCGAATAAATTAGATTGGGACATTATATACACCTGGTAAAGACGAATGCTTACCCCCATGATAGCAGAAGGAAGAGTCTTGACATAAGTTGAAGTTGCTCCAACCCCCTGTACAGTCAGGTTCTTGTATACCACACCAACTTTCTTGGCACTTCCTCTTGTGTTTCGTTTCTCAAAATGACCATCTCTGAGGAAGTCCCCCAGTACAAATTCATCCTCATCCTCATCATCTGCCGCTGGTTCTTCCAGCTTTTCTTCTTCTTCTCTATGTGCTTCTATATCTTGACCAACAGTCGTTCGTGATCGGCGACTGGCATTGGTCACAACTTTTTTCAATGTCGAAGGTCTTCGGGCGGTTCCCACACTCTTTTGTGAACGAGTTTTGGACAAATGTGTGAGCTGCTGGCGCAATTGTTCGTAATCTTGCATGGCAGCCGAACAGTTGACTGGCCCACCTTGTTCCTGTTCTCCCCAGGTTCCATCATTGTTTTTCTCACACTCGGAAGATGAGCGCTCTTCTGGTTGAACAAGCTCTCCACGATAATTATCAGAATGCAATGGAATTTGAGTTCCTTCAGGGCCCTCCGCAGCGCTCTTTGCGTACATCCGTTCAGCATGCGTGTAAAACATTTTGATGATGGTCGCACGCAAAGTGCTGAGAGTTGATGGGCGAGGGAAAGTTTACAGAATAAATACGAAGTACAAGTAAAAAAGATAAATAGAATCCGGATATATACAAATAAGGGATTGCTTAGAAATACATGTGGAGGTAGGTAAGGAAGCTAGTACTAATGACTCGTCCAGTTTAGCTTCAGATATTATTATTGAGAGGGGAATAAGAGTGCTTCTATTTCAAAGGAAGGCTTATACATGCTGATCTCTCCGTTCTGGTTTGAAGGAGAGGTTAGGAAATGTAAAGTGTTGTGAAATATGAAATATGAAATATGAAATAACTCAACTTGATGGGTTTGTTATCTACCTATGGACCATTACTTCATACGTACTGGTCACTGGTCGAATAATAATAATGACTCGAATCGATACCAAAATAACCAGAACAGTGGACTGGATTACTCAGGATTCAAGGATGCCAAAGAATGATTTTGGCATATAGGCTAAAAGATGTGATGTGAATTATGGACCATGGTCTATGGTCTATGGTTCATGGTTCATGGTTCATGGTTCATGGAGTAATAATGAGTCGAAGTGATTGACGATGATGGATGGATAAGCTTTCATGATAAAAGAGTCTCATCTCCTAGTGTAGTAAATGATAGCTTAAGTTGATTCGTATAATAAGAGTGAAGATGGAAAAAGGTTCAAGGTTTAAGGTTGGGAGATGAAAGCGGTGACACCGTGACGGGTTTGATAAGGAACGAAGACGAAGCTAGTATTAAGCGATGAATCAAAAGTTACCTATAAGAGAAAATAATCTTTTTTCTTTATAAATTTAATTTTTATTTTTATTATCATTTTTACCGGTATTATAATTATTATTATTATTGCAACCCTTGCCCTTTGCCCTGAAGATCTTCATGTGAATGATTTCTATCATATGATTGGATAGTAAGTACTTCGTAGATTAACTAGATCAAGTGGGTCACCCGTGGTTGGTTCATAGCTTATCAAGTTATCAGTCTGCTTTTTTCCTTGGGAGGTGTGACTAATGTTAGAGCATGTCAGCATCCATATCATCATGTACTCTGTACTCTTGTATTATTATGCCCGCCGACTAACCGGTTATCTTACTAACGAACCCATCACGGATAACTTTCCTTGTATACCTACGCGGCTAAGGAAAGTTTTCAATATCAAACAAAACTGTAAAGGACGGCATTATTCCATTTTACATTATTCATCAAACTTCTTCAAACCACTTGGATATTCTCCCCACGAATTCTAATCGGCTAAGCGGATAAATGCAATAAACTTATATTTCTCTAAACAGAATTTTTGATCATGATATGAAGAAATGGACGAAAGTTAAGGCATAGTAGCATATCTAGTAGTAGGTACATACCTACATCCTCCTTGATTTCATGACATCTTGCTAGCTTTCCCCCAACCCTAAGCAGTGCGCCCAATAGTCCTGACTGAGAGCTTTTAATCTTGTGGATGAAATTGGTGTTTGAATACATTCACAACGAAACTAAGTACATACGGTACATACATTACAATAATAACACTTGAGTAATGTGGTCCCAAAAATCCTTAGCGATGATTAACTCATCTGCAAACCAAAGTTTCTATTCACAGTCAAAAGATTCCGAACTTTCACAAGAAGCAAAGATCTTTCCCATAATAATGTCATAGAATCATCAATCATGTAATCTTCTGGTACATCAAAAATAACCACTCGTTCTTATTCCATCTGCCACCAGAGAGTCAGAGACCAGCTCAAACCACAAACACCCAAACCACCCACCCAACCTCCTCCCAAGGAATGCCAAATACGCCGCCCTATACATCAAGAAGGTATACCCAAACCCGTCAACCCAGACCCATCCATTCTAAAGCCCCATTTTGATTTTTGTACCAGTCACCACGCCAAAGTCCAGACCACTTTACATGAAAACTGCAAATGCGACACCGAGTCCAGCAACTGCGACCATTCCTCCATTATTGGATAGAGATGCTGCACCGCCAGTGGAAATAGCTAATCCAGCCGGGTGAGTAAGATAGATCCCAAAGTTTGGAGATACGGGAGAACAAACCTGGAGACGTAGCAGAAGTAGAAGTAGCAGAAGCACCACCAGCTCCCGAAGCGGATGCCGCTCCTTTGCCTGAGGAAGACGCAGCTCCCTTCCCGGTATTTCCGGTCCCGGATCCTTTTGCGAAACCGGCGCCTGTCGCTTTCGCAGAGCCCGCTTCTCCTGTCTTACTAGCCTTTCCTCCAGATCCTCTTCCTGAAGGTGAAGCAACACCACTCTCACCCGCCGAATTTGCGCCCCCTCCACTAGCTCTAGCCGAACCATTGCCAGAACCATTGCCAGAACCATTGCCAGAACCATTGCCAGAACCAGAACCAAAACCAGAACCAGAACTAGAACCAGAACCAGAACCAAAACCAGAACCAGAACTAGAACCAGAACCAGAATTAGAATCAGAACTAGAACCAGAACCTTTTCCAGACCCTGCTTCACCAGTAGCCTTAGCAGATCCCGCCGCGTGAGTTCCAGTAGCCTTGGCAAAACCGCCGCTAGCTCTGGCCGCACCAGCAGCCCCAGTTCCCTTGGCCGAGCCCGATTCGTTAGAATTCTTACGGCGGTATGGACCGTGTACGACGCGGGCAGCTAATTTGGGATTTGCACCTGGTCCACTAGGTTTGGCGGCTCCGAATCCGGTGGCCTTAGCAGCCCCTAGGTCGGTCTTGCTTCCTGAGTGACCCTGTGTATATATTAGATGAGATTAAGTTCGGGTGGAAAAGAAGGAAGAGAGACTCACCGATGAAGCAGAGACGGTGGCGGCGGCGAGGGCCAAGAAGAGGACGCTTGAATATTGCATTTTGATGATTAGTTATTGATATTGAAGTTTGAGGAAGATGTGAATATGATGAATATATATTTGGACTAAAAGACCTGCTTTGGAAAAGACCAGCTTTGTATTGGAACTTGAGTGGATGATCAGATGAATGATGATAAATCAATTGGGAAGGACAGTGATGATAGCTCGTCTTATAACTTGTTAAAGTTCTCAACTCCAGTATCCAAAAAATTGCATAAACCTCAACTACCCACCAATGAATATTCTACATGATTTGCAACATACGGAAGCAATGGTAAGCAAGAGACCCAGATGAGTTCCAAGACTGTTTAAACTGGGACTTCTTCGCTTCTCACACGTCTATTTTGAATGTTCTATTCTTAGAGGTCCACGCAACGAGCAAAACAGAAGCTGTAGGCGAGCAATTCATGCATATTCATCGAGTTTCCTTGTTAACAACGAGTTTGAAGATTGACAGATGCCGGGAATAACAAGGCTGTGGCGGCTAGAGTCATAGAAGCCCATTACTTGACGTCTCGCACAGACTGTCTGATCGGGTTGGAGTGGAGTTGTTCTTTTGCCCCCAGACTCCACCATCAACGAAGTCAAGCCTTATTTTTTCAAACGACAAGTTTCATATCTCATGAATCCTAAAGGAACAATTGCAGTATTTCAATTCTCAAAGAGAGATAAGAATTCTTAAGTGTTCAAACCAGGCCATGAACAATCGACGTATTCACGTTACAGTCTCAACTATGTCCATTCGAAATGAAGAGAGATGACTCCGTCTCTGCTGGCTTCCAAGGTTCATTTGCAGGATTATGGACCATAATTCTGCTTCCTTAGCTGAGTATCGTAGATGATGGATATGATACAGAGTACCCCTATAAAACTGATCCGTTCTGAAACCGGATGAGTATCACACGAGAAAAAAGGCACTTGCCTCTTTGTCTCTGGCTGTTGACTAGCTTGTTTTATAAATTAAAGTCAGGAATTCTGATTCAATATGATAAAGTAGATGTTTATTGAAAGGACCGTGACCAAGGCATTAATAAAGTTTTCGCCTGGTACTCAAATAATTGACCAGTCAAGCCAAATCCTTCATTTCAGCCCTACCAGAAGAGTAAGGGGGTCTCCAGTTGTAGGGTTGGGTGACTAAGCCTAATTGAGTTTAATAATGTGTAATAATTACCTACCTAAAGGCCAAAAGCCTTCGGGCAACACGTTCAGCTTGATTAGTAGTTTCAACCAATCAAACTAACCATATTTTCTGACACTGAATTGATATTTGCACCGATCAGACGAAAATTGTACCTCTAAGGGATTTAGTGATCTAGTTGAGACCAAGGCGACAATTGCATATTTTACAAGCTATAATTAGAACGATTAACTTGATTAACATGATCTCGAACATTAGCGAGAAAGATCAACATCGGTTCTACAGACCCGAATTTTCGAAACCTCATTTCATGCCCCAAGCTTAGCCTCAACATCCAGGATGTTTCGAAGAATACTTCGGGCGTCGATGACGGCATTATTACTTCCCGACAGAGGGAAGTTTTGCTCAAGAAAGCGTCTCCCAATCCTTTCTGCATCCTCCAAGTCTTGAGCGTCCTTTTCCGAAATATTTGCAGCAAGAGCTTCCATAAGGTCCTCTCCCCGAGCCGCTAACAATATTAAATCCTCGGCTCTTTCGACAATAGCAGACTCAATTCCATTCATTGCAGCACAAGAAGTACCAAAGCTGGAAGTGCTTCTACCCAACACAAAATTGTATAGATATGCGACTTGCTCGTCAGCGAGGTCAGCTTCTTTGTTCACGTGAACTTCCATATGACCAAAAGTCAATTCAGGTCTTGGGGACAAGAATCCATTCTCGAATATTTCATGGAAGTGCGTTGCTCCAAGTACTTTTGGTCGATGCGAACCAAGTCCAAGGAAATACTCGAACACACCACAAGCTAAGCCAGCCCCGTCTGTTGAATTGGTACCTTTACCAAACTCATCGATCACCACAAGGCTGCGGTGAGTTGCAAGTGTTGTGCAGAGAGCTATCTGTTGTAGGTCGATCATGAAGGCGCTCTGGTTTCGGGAGACACTTTCGCGGGTAGTGATCCGCGTCAAGATCTTATCCGTGAGACCTACAACTGCCTTCTCAGCCGGGACATAACTGCCGATATGAGCCAAATAAACGATCAGAGCAGTTTGCTTGAGATAGACACTCTTTCCGGAGTAGTTTGGCCCAGTCATAAGAAGCATACTTGGACCTTCAATATCTTCGGAATCCTGGGGAGTGCCTGAAGAGAACCGTTCATTGGCATAACCCGATCCACCCGCAATATAACAGTCATTTGCGACATAGGATGGGACTGTAAGCTCTTGAAGAGGATGCCGCCCACCTTTAATATCAATTACATTGGCTTGTGTGATAGTTGGGGGATTGAGACGGTATTTGATAGCCCCAAGAGCAAGTGCAACAAGGCTATCAAGTTCTCCACATAGATCTGACACTGTGATTAGAAGCTTTTCCTGCTCCAGTACACGCACAGTAAGGCGATGTATGATCTCGATCTCTCTGTCTAGCGAATGGAGAGTAATCAGTATGTGCTATTAAATAATGACCAAACAATAACTCACCTGTAATCATACTATACATGTCACCGATATACTCGTCCATTTCCCTCATACGCCTGTTTTTGTAATAAACTTTCTCGTCGCTAATAAATGTCTGAGCCCATTCATCTTCATCGGTCCCCTCGCCTTTATATTTTCCCTCGCCTGTGTTTGGATCGAGTTGTACGACTGTCAAAAAACCAAGCTGTGGAAAGTATATGCAGTTTTCGACATATTGACGAGCCCATTCAGGTAAATCATTTGCCATTGCTCTTTGAACTTCTGTAAGTAAACTTTCCATGCCGTCATACGTTCTTTTCATGCCGTCCAACTCTGGGTCTACACCTTGCTGGACCGTGATACGGTGTTGTTCGGCCGATCTCTCAAAGTCTATCGTCTGGGAAATGATCTGACCAATGCCAAGAAGATCATTAGGGCGAGTTTCGTTGAGGAGCTAGGATGTTTGATAAGCGCTTGTAGTGTTGAGACGTTAGGTGACCTTACCTTCCCAGCGATCGCCGTAATATCACCTGCTAACCCTCGTAATGCTTCAAGTATCTTGAGCGAATGGAAAGAGAAGGAGAGAATGCTATTCCAGATACCACTTTTCATCGCCGTTGCGTTCCCAGAGCCTCCACTGACACCTTTCTGAAGATGTATTACCACGGTCCTGATATCTTTGACACTCTTTAGACTTTTCCGAATATCCTGTAATAAGGGCTGATTTTCGGGAATTAGCAGAGTGCCTATTGTCCGGAGTCTTTCCTCAATTGTTGACATATCGATACTTGGTCTTAAAAACATCTTTCGAAGCTTTTGCCTACCCTGTGGTGTGCTGGCCAAATGATAAAATAGACCGAAGACCGACAAACTCTCCTTCGATCCCGAAGTTGACTTATTGGGACCTTGCATATGCGAGTTTGGATGAGACTCAGATTGGATAATTTGGAGCGATGATAATGTATCCGCGTTCACGAACATCATATCTGCTAAAGAGAACATCTCGATGGTGCGTATCCTGAATGCAATTAATGCAGCCTCATCGTTAGGCAAGTAATCTACACTTCGTCGTCGTCCAAGGTAATTAAGAACCGCACCAGCACAGCCGATCTAGAAAAACGCTCGTTAGTAAAGCTATGCGATGATTTTTTGAGTTGTCAGTGCATTCCAATATCTTCCACAGGTTAACCAATTCGCTTATTCAAATCTGAGATGCCGTGTCAATGGGGGAAGGGATGGACAGTGAGACTTACAGAAAGCTTACTCTCCAAGTCAATCCAGGACGCAAGTCTCATTAATCTTCCTTGACGACCCGTACCACTTAGTTCTGCCTGATCATGATTGCGATCCACAGCGAAGTCATCCCCAGGAGTGGCAAACATCATGCCGGCACCTCTCGCGCCCTCAATATCCAAGCTGGCCAATTTGTTCTTTGCCATCTCGTAGTAAAATTCCGCAGCTGGTCGCGAATCAAGCACATACGAACCAAATATTTCGTCTGTAGAGTCAGTTTAGCTTAGCACATAATTAACGTCTTTCAGAAATTACTTACTTGCATCTCCTCGGTCAATACCCTTGGCATCCTTCTGAAGATGATCCTCTAGTGCCTCTTCGCAGCGAGTGCTTATTAGAATTACTACAGAATCATTAGCATGGATAACAACTAGGATTTGTCACGAAAACCTACCAGTAGGCTCTACATGAATTTTTAGAGTGTCAATCATGTCAAGTCCAGCCATACTGATGTCTGCCATTATGCACAGTTTCTCTTCTCTGGCGATGTAATATGCACACCCAATTGTACCACGCTCTTTTAATTCGATAGACATGACGATTTCATTCATTGAATCCCAATCTTCGCGTTCTTGAATACCTGACTCGGTCTCTTCAGCTTCAAGGGTATTAACCCCATCTTGCATTGAAGGTGGTGCAGCGACATGTGATGATGCTGACTTTATGGATATCCTATTCCTGGATGGAGGAGGAGGTTGCATTGATGACGAGTGGTGCCCATCTTGGGGGACGGAGCTTGTTCTTGATGAGCTTGACCGAAACCTTGACGATTGTCCTCTGGAGGATGACTGACGATTAGAGCCCGCAGCAGAACTAACTCGCCGACGCTTAAAAGGTGGCATACTGATACTTCTCCTCCAATTTAATAAAGTATAATGAAAATAAAAGGGAGAAAAGGATAGGCAGAATGAAGATGGTGAAATAGTTTCAAGGTGAGTGAAGATGAGAATTAAAAAGTGAAAGGTAAGCATCTCAGAGGTGATTTTTGCCAAGCGAAAAATGTTCCTCCCTCATTTGTACAGCTCTACTTAAAGTACCCTAGGTAGTAAATACAGCCAGAGAAGCTCGAAACCTATCAAAATCATTGTCTTTCAATGCCACACGAACTAATGGGCCACTTTGTGATATTTATTCGTAACCCCAAAAGTTCCTCCTTGAAATATTGTGCAAACATGACACCCAGACCAAAATCATGAATCTCACAGCGTTCGACAGAAAAAACATCACACGGATCCCTCTCCTTCTATGACTCCCTGGTTTGTTCCCCTTCCTTAACCCACCCTCCTTCCCTAACCCACTCCGCAAATTCATATCTTTGTCTTCTGATGTCTATGAAGCTGGGTCGACTCTCAAGAACCCTGAAGGGGTTCCCAACAAAATCCATATCCACCTCGCCGTCCGCATTCATGAAGCCTTTCGCTCCCTCCCGCTCAACCTTGCCTGCCCAAACGCGCCATTGTATGGGTCTTAATTCCGGTGTGCCTAACACTAAGCCCAAACAAACCATGAAAATAGATACGATGGTCTCGATAGATATATCGATCGGTAGAGAGGCAGTAGTCGCACTGTGAGAGGTGATGGAGGATAAGTGGGCAGTTCCTGTGGATTGCAAGACAGAGTGTTCGTGGGCAGAATAGCAACTAGAGGAATAAAATTCGTCAGTGATTACAACAACATCAATTGAGCTTGAGTGTACATACGCATGTGTGAGAAACAGCAAACCAAGGCCTGTAATTGATTTTGATATCCAAGTCATCTTTGGGATATGCAGTGTTTTGTTGACGGTTGTAGGTTGTCAAAAGTTCCAGCTTGTCCCTCGTTAATAAGGTGCGGCTCCTTAACAGTAAGCGCGATAGTGGGCAATCCGGTTATCTTTACGAGAAACTCATGCATGAAATATCAAATATCACAGAAAATAATGGATTTACATAGCACATTCATGAACGAATCACAAAAAGAATCTGCATATAAAATCATGTACTTGTTATGGTTTTTGTAATTCAATTCTATCCCAGTCCATGATTATCATCATTTCGTAAAGCTTATTTTTTTCTCGTAATAACCTATTGACTGGTCATAGTCAAAACCTCCATAGACGGCGTGAAATTATTTCAGGAACAGGTTTGGAGCGCGAATTGAAAGCAAATCCCGGACGAAAAAGACGCTTTATAGCTTTTGCATAGCAGCCTATCCTTATTAGCCATTGCCTACAGAGTTAGGAAGGGGGTAGCATACAATATCGGAAGATTGGACATATTCATCAAACTCGGCGAGCTCCTCTTGCAAATCATCAAGACCAACTTTGTCGTCCTCAATGACCAAGTTGATCTGCAACTTCTTGATACCGAAACCAACAGCAACAAGTTTGGAAGCACCCCAAACGAGGCCATCCTTCTCAACACTACGAACGGCTGCCTCCAATGCAGCCATGTCGGTCTCATCGTCTGTAGATGAATTAGTATTATTCTCATCACCAAATCAAATCGAAAACTAACCCCAAGGCTTGACATCCATAGTGACAACGGACTTGGCGGCAGGCTTGGTCTTGCCCTCCTTCTTCTTCTTGTACTCGGCCAAACGCTCGTCTCTGATTCTGGCAGCCTCCGCATCTTCCTCCTCGTCATCACTTCCGAAAAGATCGACCTCATCATCCTCCTCCTCCTCGGCAGCAGCGGGTGCCTTTGCTGGGTTCAAGGTAGCCTCGGTCTTATCTGGGCCATATGTAGTGTATTCCTTGGAAGCATCACCTGGGAGGGTAGCGAAATCCTCGGTCCAGGTGTTGATGTGCTTGTACCATCTAGCAGCGTGGGGGAATTTTGCGGCATCTGGGGCGGATTGTTGAGCCTTGAAGACGGCGACATCAGCTTGGCTTGGGGAGTATCTATGATTTCTCGTTAATTTTCGCTCCTATTTTTTTTAATTTTTGGGTGATTGTTCTGGAAAAGGAGAAATCAGAGATGCACGAAGTGCTTGGTATATCGCCATAACGCGGTTCTTGAGGCCGCTCAGTAACACGGACCAATGTTGCTCATCATGTTGGGAATTGTTCGAGGAGGGGTACTGGTGCGCAAATAGACACATCGCAGAGATTGTCCCGCAGACAGGAAGAAAAACGGAGAAACATCCAGAAAATATATAAAAACATACCCAACGATGTATGAACGAGTCTCCAACCAGTTGTTGAGCACTGAGTAAAGTCAATTTCTACGCTTTCCAAAAAAATTTGATCGGGTTTATGCCCATCATAGCGGGGAGGTGAAGCTTACTGGTAAGACCAGCATCGTTAAGGAAGTCTGTGAATCCCATTTTGAGAGATGTAATATATCTTCTTTCTCGAAATTTGGATTGAAGAAATTTTTTGTTTTGAGAAAGGAGGAGGAGGAGGATTATTGATTGTGATGTGATGAGGAGTAGTGGGGTGAGTCAAATTTTGGAAAGAAGATGGAACTTCAGAAAATAATGGTGCCTTTCAAGTTTCCACAGTGTGAAAATATTGATATTGATTGGCTTAGGCGTGATCTATAATCGCTTAGGGCGAAATTAGATAAGTGGCCGCCCAATGATTACTGCGAAATTATAAGGCATGAAGTTTATGTACATTACGTAATCTTGGTGAATTATAGTGGGGAGACCTTTGAGGAAGCTAAGTTAGAATGCTCGAGATTATTCTAGATGAAGTTCTTATATTCATATATATGTACCTAGTAAGTCTTTACCTTCTTATCATACACACCACATTAAGATATGTACATTTCAATTGACCTTTCTCTTTCTCTCTTCTTTCTTTTGATTTTACAAAACTCACATTTACAATAATGAGAAATATGAAAGTATTACGACAAATTGAGAGCTCTTCTCGCCTTTTAAGAAGAGCTCCTCTACAAGTTCGAGCCGGACAACTATTGACCAATTCAGTATTAAGCAGCAGTCATGCACTTAATTACAAAAACCTCGAACCTTTCACTGCACTTCGCACATATGCAAGCGGACGCCCACATCCTCCAGGTGGTACACATCGCATGGATATGAGTGGTGGTGGAGAAGAAAAGTCGGCGTTGCAACAATATGGCGTCGACCTGACTTTTCGAGCAAAGGAAGGAAAACTGGACCCAGTCATTGGTAGAGATTCGGAAATCAATAGAACTATTCAAGTACTATCGCGGCGAACGAAGAATAATCCGGTATTGATCGGAAGTGCAGGAACTGGAAAGACGGCTATATTGGAAGGTTTGGCGCAGCGAATAGTAAGAGGTGATGTGCCAGAGAGTGTGAAGAACAAAAGAGTGATATCGCTGGATCTTGGACAACTCATTGCTGGAGCAAAGTTTCGTGGTGACTTTGAGGAACGATTGAAATCGGTTTTGAAAGAGGTGGGTAACCAATTTCGTAGTGGTAGTATCTTATCGGAAGATATAGCTGTTTTGTTTTGTTTCTCAAGTACACACGACCAAGTGGTATACTTGAGACACATACACGTCATTCAGGCAGAATTCATAGTTAGATCTGCTTACATTGCTATACTTTTCAAATCACAATTCATCCGCAACGACCATTCTTTGCCTGAAATCTGTAAAACTTTACAAATTTGTTCTAACATCCCTTAGGTTCAAGAAGCTCATGGTGGAGTGATTCTATTTGTGGATGAACTGCACACTTTACTGGGATTGGGAAAGGCTGAAGGAAGTATTGATGCAAGCAATCTTTTGAAGCCTGCGCTATCTCGAGGGGAACTGCAATGCTGCGGCGCAACCACCCTGGTTGAATATCGGCAAATAGAGAAGGATGTCGCCCTGGCAAGACGCTTTCAACCTATCCAAGTTAACGAACCCACGATTCAAGACACAATCAGTATCTTGAGAGGTATTAAGGAAAAATATGAGGTACACCATGGAGTTCGTATTACCGACGGAGCTCTGGTTGCTGCCGCCACCTACAGCAATCGATATATCACAGATCGCTTCCTACCCGACAAGGCAATTGACCTTATGGATGAAGCTGCAAGTGGTCTGAGATTACAACAAGAGAGTAAACCGAACGATATTATGCAGCTAGACCAAAAGATCATGACGCTTCAAATTGAGCTTGAAAGCTTAAGAAAAGAGACCGATATCGCTAGTAAAGAGCGTCGCGAAAAACTCGAAACTGATCTCAAAGAATGTCAAGGCAAAGCAAAAACGTTAACAGAGAAGTGGGAGGCAGAGAGGTCCGAGATTGATGCCATCAAAAAGACAAAAGAGGATCTTGAAAAAGCTCGTGTTGAGCTAGATCAAGCACAACGCGAAAACAATTATGGCCGAGCCGGAGAGCTACGATACTCTGTAATTCCATCATTAGAAGCAAAACTACCGAAAGATGGAGAGACAAACCTTTCTTCTGCAGGTACTTTAATCCATGATGCTGTGACAGCTGACGATATTGCAGCTGTCGTATCACGCGTCACCGGTATTCCTGTCACGAAATTAACTTCTGGGCATGCCGAGAAGCTTATTCATATGGAGGACACTTTGCGACAATCTGTTCGTGGTCAAGATGAGGCTCTGAGATCTGTTGCGAATGCTGTTCGAATTCAACGTGCGGGCTTGAACGGTGAGAACAGGCCTCTTGCATCATTCTTCTTTCTCGGCCCAACTGGTGTGGGAAAGACCGAGCTTTGCAAGACGATTGCAAAAACTTTGTTTGAAACAGAATCAGCCGTTGTCAGATTCGACATGTCAGAATACCAGGAGAAGCATACGATTTCGAGATTGATTGGAAGTCCTGCAGGATATGTTGGATACGATGATGCCGGACAACTTACCGAAGCCGTCAGAAGAAAACCCTATGCGGTTCTTCTATTCGATGAGTTTGAAAAAGCACATAGAGATATCTCCGCTCTACTTTTGCAAGTATTAGACGAAGGTTTCTTGACCGATAGTCAGGGACACAAAGTTGATTTCCGCAACACGCTAATTGTTTTCACATCTAATCTCGGCGCGGACATTCTCGTTGGTCTCGACCCTTCACATCCATACAAGGAGGAGACGAATGGTGATATCTCACCTTCTGTCCGCAACGCTGTTATGGATGTCGTTCAGCACAACTGTAAGTTAATCTAGCCCCTATGTCCTCACTGTCTTTGACCTATCACTAACAACAATAATAGATGCCCCCGAATTCCTCAACCGTATCGACGAATTTATAATATTCAAACGTCTTTCTAACGAAACTCTCCGAGATATCGTCGACATCAGACTTCTAGAACTTCAGAAGAGATTAGATGACCGACGAATTACGCTTGAAGTAGATCAAGAGGTTCGACAATGGCTTGCCGACAGGGGATATGATCCGAAGTTTGGAGCGCGCCCGCTTAACAGACTCATTTCCAAGGAGATCGGTAATGGATTGGCTGATAAGATTATCAGGGGAGAACTGAAGACAGGGGAAACGGCGGTGGTGAAGATCAATGCTGAAAGTAATGGGTTGAATGTGGAGAGCAGAGGACCAGTCGATGTGTAAATTATTGGGCAGATAGATGCTGTATGATTGGTACATACGCAATGTGTTATGAAAAGTGATTTTTAGCGGCATGGTAATATGGTATGGCAGATCTCTGCTCTTGGTTCTCGGCGTTGGGGGAGGCATGGGTATGATACCAATAGCAATAAAATCTCTCATCTTTTTGAACTGGCGCTAGCCATAATCCTCAATTTTCATAAACTGAAGTAGTGTTTTTGTTCGGTACCTATGCTTCGGGCTGATGTTATCATTGCATGTATACTTGTGAATATGATCATAATGTTGCAATCTCGTATCTTTGGATGCTATAATGAAAGTGTGGAATGCAGAGAAGTTTGTATCAAACAGAGATAATATTAGAATACTAAAGCACTGCCACCCCGCTTTCGTCATACAGTCATCGTATAAGACTGCCATGATATAGACTAGGTAATAAATTGTACATCTCGTCCCAAAATCATATCGATGGCTTGGTTAGACGCCTTTTACCACTAGGTACCTAGGAAGTTATCATCTGCTGTTTTTCGGCGTAATATGAATCTTGTTGAAACCGTTCTCCAGTATCAGAGCGCTCTCGTCTCTCATATCTCATCTTAAGCTATCATGCAAAAGTCTTAAAAACCGGAGAAATATTACTCGAAGATTCCTCATTTATAACCCACGCCAATGGCCGAGTACCTAGGTCCAGAACACTTTACAGGAGCTATTCTTCATGCCGTCCGATCTTGACAGGTGGCTCATAAGAGGAATGGTTGGTCATGAAATCGGATGCATCCATTGGGCTGTCTTCAACTTCTATCTCCCAGCCAGGTATTTTCATGAGTATAACCGTTGAATCTCCATGCGGCACCACTTTGAAAGGCATGAACTCGCATTTCTCATAGATTGATCGAGCTCGAATGTTCTCGGACTCCACCACAATACTGCACACAAACGCCCTGCCCTGGACCGCTGCTTCACCTCTGGCATATTTCAAGGCCGTTTCAATAAGCGCTTTCCCAACTCCTTGTCCACGAATCTCGGGATGGGTAAACACTCCGTTTATTCGATAATGGCCTGTTGTTTGTTTGTTGAGTGTCTCATCGCCAATTGCTTGCCATGGATTTCCAAGGGCCGTCATCTTTTCAGGGCCAAAAGGTAATGGGCCGAGTATTGAAATAGTACCGATGATTCTAGAATTTTGAAGTGCAAAAAATGTAGCGGCACGAGGATTCGCAAGACGTTCGTACCATACTTCATCTAAGAATGCGGCCTCTCTTGTGTAGTTGGATGCAAAAGCTTCAGGTGCGACTTGCAAAGAAAGAAGCCTAAATTCCTTGTACTTTCCGACGTAAGACCTTACAAGATCTTCACTAGATATGTGTATAATCTCGAAAGTCATTTTGGTGTCTCAAGATGAAAAGACTTAAGCTTCGGGCGCATATAATGATTGGTACACTGACACAAGCATTTTGCTTTCCCCGAACCACTATGTCGGTAACCTATTACAAAGTTTTAATCGGAAGAATAATTTCTGAAGAGAAACACCAACAAAATAGTAAAGTTGTGATGGATGTTACCCAGCTGATGACTTCGCGTGACTGGTTAAAAAGCTAAATGCTGGAACTGATAATAGATAAGCGCCAACAGAGCCGAGAACACCTTACTGGACGGCATAGTACATCCATCCCCTCATGTTTCACACCTCCCAAAATCAGCCTTGTGCACCGCCGACCTGCATCATTCACAGCACAGCCTATACATATATAACTCCTTGAGGTTTTCCATCATGATTCCAATTTTCATTTTCCCGCATGATATGCGTGTAAACCCTATAGATCATGGAAAAAGACGGCATATTCGCGGACTTCGATGAGCAAAGTATATATCGAGCCAGCCTTGAACGAGCAGGGAATGAAAAATCTCTAAACTTTGTGGTCGAGTTTGGTAAACTCGAGGCTCAAATAGCATTTGATTTGAACGCAGACCAAGTGGAGGAGCTTCTAGATGAAACCCCCGCCGAAGCAGAGCGCGAGCGACCTCCTGTGCGATGGATGTAAGTGGCGATGCCGAATGCTAAAGAGTGTTTGCTAATGCGCAATAGCAATATTTGGGGCCCAAATCGACAGACTGATATAATCGATGTTCTTGCAACTCGATATGGTTTCTCTCCGAGGCTTCTGGCTATCATCAAAACGCTGCCGCCGCATAACTCAAGCACTAAGGATCACCGAGTCAGTTATAAGGAGAAATTATTCGAAAAAGATGATATCGAAACGGGCAGAGCGAGTATGAATGTTCCTAGGGCACATGCAACTCATCGCACATCTCCCGCAACTACAAGCCACTATACCATTGCTCAACAAATGATCAACTATCAATCCATCGATGTCGGGGCGCGTTTCATGTGTATTGGGGCGAATTGGATGCATGATGTCGACCCACCGACTGTAAAGGAAAGGGATAATCCAAAAATTCAGAACTTGTTTAGAGACAGAGCGCAGTGTAGGCTTTGGTCATGGCTTATACTCTGCGATGATAATACTGTTATAGCTGTGCACGAAGATACATTACCGATCAAGAAGACGAAGAAGGATCTCAAATCATTGCGTGGGAATACTCTGAGCGTTTTGAGTCAACTCTCTAAGTCGGGACATGAGACAGCAGACCCAATATCCATGCAGACTGTTCGACAGGTCTTGGATTTAAACGCAGCCCATGCGAATAATGGTATCGAAGGAGCAAGCAACCTTTTCTACTATCTGTTTGATGACTGGCGAGCTGTCTATGCAACGGTAGCTTTTTTCGGGCGAAGTTTGCAGGAGTTAGAAACGTCAATATTTGAGGACATGACAAGAAAGTCCAACAAAGGTCCTGACATAAGAATTATTCCTCATCTCCATTTCCTCAGCAAGAGCATTCGTCAAATGCAGCATTTGTACAAAGGTTACCACAATCTCATAACCAGAATCCTCGAACCCAAATCATCTAGTGCGTGGGAAGCTGGCACGCCTGATGGCTCATTCATGACTCAAAATGGGAGAATTGGAGTTAAACTGGCTGCGTCCGCGAGTCAGAGATTCGAAAGACTAGGCGATCGTTTGCAATTGTTAATTCTAAGCGAAACTGCTGAATTTTTGGCCGAGAAAGATGCTCTTAGTAATACCGTATGATTTCCCCTTCATCTGACGTTAACCGGTCTCGAACAAGCTAACACATCTCAAGTATTTCAACATCAATTCTCAGAAAGACTCACAAGCAACCGCGCGTCTCAATCGCTCGGCTACCCTACTCGCCAAACTGTCTGTCCTTTTCCTCCCCGTATCACTCATGACGTCTTATTTCTCCACCCAGCTCAGCGATATTGAAAACAAATATTCGCTCTATGATTACTGGGTCGGGTTTGGGGTGGTGGTATCTGCATCGTTTGTCTGCCTGTTCTTCTTCAGCAAATTGTTGATGTGGGTAACAGAGACGTTAGATATATGGGCTAAAAATCTCGGAAAGTCATCTAGGCATCTTTTTGTCAGCTGTTTGAGGAGTTTGGAAAGGAAGAAAACTAAAGCCAAGATGGAGAGCTCAGTTAATGATAAAGAGGACGATATGGAAGATTAATAAGGAGGATATGATTTATGGTCTGGAGTGGGAGTATGGATTCGGATTCAAGGAAATCTCTACCGAGGGCAAAGAAATATGGTGTATGGGCTGTATTATAATGGTTGGACTATCAGCTAGGCATGATGTTTTTTTCGATAGTCTAGTATGTGATGAAATATACCAGATGTATTTAATTTACAGTAATTAATCATCATGCGTTTCAGTTGGAATATAAGGATTTGATTCCTAGTAGTCCTTCCAAACATTTTGCAAACAATAGTTCATCCCCTAACAGGTCAAACGATAGCGTCAGGCTTCAATGGGACATATATTGCTCGTGAGTTCAATGTCCTCGAAACAACCTCTACCCCTTCCAAGTTTGCCAAACTGCAAATTGCTATCTTCACATCAGCCTTTAAGCCAGAATTCGAGGGTGCTCCTCAGTGAAATCTTAGGGTTCTCATTCAAAGTGGAATCTCGTGAGTACTCTAGTCCAATAAACTTTAGATGGGCATGGGAAAACATGTACACAGTACCCGATACCCAGAAAGCAATTGTCCCATGCGATGGATTTTTTTCGACCAATAATATCCTCGAGTATTGTATGTTGCGAAATCAAATGATTGCCTCGAAGTATGAATTCCAAGAATTGGGGATTCTTCATTTTCAAAATACAGTTTATATGATTGAAGCTTCTGATCTCAATAACAGGAAAGACAAATTAGATCTCACCACACCCACCCCAACTTCCAAACCCCCTTGTAAACGAAAACGATACTCCACTGGATCAGAACCACGAATCCAAAAAGTTGGATTGAGATGAAAGTTTCACAGAGTCCAAATGGAAATGATGTATCCATTGAAGAATTGGTGGGAACAGGCTCACGTCGATAAATAGTTCGATGCTGCACCCCCCTTTTTCGGTTGCAGTTTCCCCACCGTGTGTGCATTCATCTCACCTCAGATTTATATTGAGAACATTCTCATCGTCTCATCGCTGTATGCCATTTGTGATGCGCTGATGCGCCGTTGATTTCCTCATCCAGATGATACTCTAGGTATGTATAACAGAAACAGCTGTTGAACTTATTAGAAACTTCTGAAGTTAGTGAAGGTAAGCATATCCATTTCTCACCGCATACTTACTCACTTCCACAACATCTAACTAAATTTGTCTTCTGGAGCGAAAGTCGGGATAGGAAAGGAAATTGGGGGATTATTCATTGACCGCTATTCTGCTACCACACATAATACAATATCAAGATATTCTTAATGCATCATCCATCTCCACGAGCATCAGCATCAGCGTCAGCATCCACCTATATTCCCCCATTGCTCACGTCCTGCGAGAACTCTTTCTTTGCACCGACAAATATACACCCATCGCAACATAAGCAACCATCTGCAACACATGACCTTGTCCATTTCAATCTTACTTTCGATTCTATCCGTTACATCCAAAGCTCAACTGAGCGATATGTAATCTACTCACAATAGCGGCTCGTCTGAGAGGTACTTGTGCACCTCGTATTGTCTCACCACCAATCATATCATCGTCATCTCCACTGCCGATCCTCAAACTCAGCCTTGCAGATATTAGGTATCATTCTCCCCCTTCACCATATGCACTCACTACGACACAACGTGCCGCTCCGCATATACCTTATTTAGTGTTTGGGACCATGTTCGTCTCCAAATAACGAATAATAAATAGTAAAAAATGGTAAACCTGAAGGTCTTGCCTCGATGCATCATGCATGAGAGGTAAGCAAGATTCACCAATTGCGTTTGCATACAAAGAAAGTAGAAACCTAGTCCATCTGGCACTTTCAGGTCTTGTATCCAAATCTAGAGTGGAATCCTGTAGATCTCTCAGCCTTCTGCACGAGAGATGTTTTCTAGCAATAGTATTGCTGAGGTGAGCCATAACATCATAAGATTACAGCGCACCAAACTTTCTCCGAACCTATCTCCCCCTGCGCCTCATCCCCGCATCCTCACCAGTTCTCGAATAAATGTCTTACAGTTCTCGAAAAATTTATCTTCCATCAAATGTCAAGTAACAGCACGCGAGCTTACCATCCTTCGGTCAAAGATTTGATTGTTTGGGGGCTCATCTCACTCAACGCGGCGGCTGCATGCCAACGCGCCAACCTGCACTCTGCTGTCAGATCTCTTTCTTCCTGGTGCTGATCCCCACGCCGTAGAGGTGGCTGACGCTGGCTCGGGATGTTCTTTAAGGTTATCTTCTTTTTGGGAGTCTTTTTGGGAGTCTTTTTGGGAGTCTTTTTGGTACTTGGTACTTGGTATCACAAGCAAACATACCGTCTTCTCTCATCCAACTGAGGTACGCTAGTCTCGATTGGGAAAGATTTTATGGGGAGATCGCCAGTGCGTTAGGGCTCGGACTTTTCAAAGTCCGATGGTTTTTCAACCTCAATCTCTATTTATCTCTGATTATTAATAAATTTTAAGGCCATTAGGCATTTTAAAAGCACATGCACTAATGTTTGATCCTCTTTTTTAACTTTCTGATATTGAACCATTCAACTATAGGCCTAGCTTTCCCCGCATAATCTTTCCCAATCGAGACTAGCGTACCTCAGTTGGATGAGAGAAGACGGTACTATCTTTCCTATGCACTAGCTTGATAGAGTAATTGTACCGCAAGCGAAAAGGAGTGGGAAGAGAAAGATCTTTACTTGTTTGAAGTTTCTTCCCATCTAGCTTTCTTGAGACCTCCCACTTTCGTAGTAAGATTCTTAAGTTGTTCCCAATAATAAACTGGAACTGGTCACCACAAAAGAAACCAACACTCGTACGAGACCTATGCGCGCGAGACCAAAGGTCTCGCCCATCCAATCCTACAGCCATACCGACAGGTCCTAAATTAAAACGAACAGACCAATCATAAAACTTTTTCCATAAAAGGATATCTAATTAGTAATCTTACTATCCCATAATAATTGGCGTAATAATAATAATGAGGGAATTTCTTTCACATTATTATTATTATTCAAACCATTCAAACCTTATCCCTACTTATTAGTGCCCGCGGGAAGAGGCTTGGATGAAGGCTTCTGCAACTGATGAACCCATGAAAGCAACAAGGATGAAAAAACCATCCCCACATCCCCACCCTAGGATAGATACTGTAGTAGGTTAGGGCTTTCTTTTGCGATTGTTATCCCGAAGAGCGAGATCCGAGTCCAGTAACCCTGCTGGTGTATTGTGGAATTTCGCTTTGTGACTACTACTACTATGCTTGTTATGGAAGCTGGAATAATTAGATATGAATCTATGAGAATATAACCTCATTGATATATCGACAACGTGGTAATATAACACCCTTCCTTGTGTTACCCTTGTGTTACCCTTGTGTTGGTTAGCCGCGGGGAATAGATGGACGAAACCCAAGAGATGAATCTGGTGTTGTATTGCATAATGTACAATGTACACCTTTAAGCGGGCATATATAGATGAGTCAGAAATATGCCTTAAATTCCTTCCATGGCCAATACATCGTATGAATTAACCAATTGAAGAAAGAGTGATATTTGCCAAGTGTGAAAAGTAGCAATACAATTGTCTAGCGAAATAATAAGAAATTCCATGGCTTGGTTGTAGAGCTGTTTGTCAGTGATTATTGATTGATTGATTGATTGATTGATTGATTGATTGATACACGAGAATTTAGGATTGAAGCAGGAAGGATCGTTCCATCTAGTCTAGCACTGACAAAGTAGGCTAATAATAAGCAAGCCATTTACATTTACACTTCAACCTTCTCCACCATTAACCATTATTAAGATTTCCGACTCCGGGGTTCCCGCTTTGACCAAATGATGATGTTCTAGTAAAAGTTAGGAGAAAGATTCGCACGAGAAGACTCAGGTATACATACATACATACATACATACATACACGTCTGTACCTACGAAAATTCAGTATAGCTCCCTATGCCAGATCTGGAGAAGGTACTGTCGATGCGCCAGCGAAGCTTGGATGCATATCACTCTGGAGCTTCTCTGAGTGAGTAGTTCCGCTACGTAGATAGGTTAGGGTTGTATTCATTCGTCAATAATGAAATGAATTTAAGGGTTTTGCTACGATGTTAGGTACCGAGGTAGCTAGATAGCTAGATAGCTAGATAGTCCGATGGTTCGATGGTTCGATAGCTAGATAGTTCGATGGCCAGATCTAGAAACAAAGTTCACTACTACATCCCTAACAAAACCAACGTAAAACCATCTTGAGAAATTGCATTAGCTCTGGAGAATCCCCAATGCCAAGGTCCTATGGATAGGTTTGAATCTGTATGTGTAGATCAGATTGAATGAAGCAAAGTTTCCGGATCGAACTAGAGGGTTTGATTCCGGTCATGCTATGATGTTGGAAAAGAGTTGGTTGGTTGGTTGGTTGGTTGGTTAATTGGTTTGGAGGGGTAAGGTTAAAGCTTAATGTTCTTTAACGATACCGAAATACCCCTCAATTAGATTAAAGTTTACCTACCTACCAGTTGGTCGCTTGTACAGTAACACAGCAGTAGTAAGGTTACAGTACCAAGGTTGTAGTACCGCCCCCGTGGTTCTTATCACATGCAAGTGTATTCAAGCTTCCACGTTACTTTCAAAGGTAGGTAGATTTGTAGTGGTAAAATTTGTGTGTGCGCTTGTGTAAACGTGACATCTGTATCGTTTCTATCTGATCCAAAATGATCTCTATACACGAAAGTTCTAACCCAATAACTGCATCTACTAAAACATCATAATACATGTGCAACTCCAATTTTAACATGCCAAACGCCATTCGCTATGCCGTGATATATTTGCACTGTCCAATCCGTTCAGTGTTTCCTTTCTTACTCCAACAAAGTCAGCTTCCAACCAACACCAACACCAAAATCAAAAATCATATCATTATCTACCATTCAGGTAAGGGAGGAGCACCTCGTTGTATCCTCCATGCATTGCTTCTGTCGACAAAATCTCGGCCGAGTAACCAGCCCCATCGTTCCAATAATGGCTGCGATACTTCCCATGATATTTCGTTGTAAGGATCTTCTCCCCAGATGATAACTTGCCCTCTGTCATCTGCCTCTCCAATACAACTCCCAAAATCCCGAATGAAGCTTTGCGCTACATCTCCTGTTAAAGCCATGAGACGATCTCGTAATGAAGGAGACGCAATCAGATCAATGGCATAGTAGTGTGCTGTCTCAAGTTGCGACTTGTTGGGCTTAAGAGTTGGGGGGAGAATGTCAGTCATACTGCGAAGAAGGGTGAGGTGACGGTCTGGAGAGGAGCCGTTTAAGATCGAAGGATCGGAGAGGAGTGGACGAAAGAGTTCTCGGATTTGGGCGCATCCTTTCTTGCGATCGTAAGGCATCATGGCCACCGAGACACTTAACACTCGTTAATACCACGAATAGGATGTGTCGTCCATAGGGCCTACTAACTCTTGTCTTGAAGAAGATGCTCTAGACTGTTGGTCGGTCGCGTTGCCACTACCGCCGGCGCGAGGAATATTTAGAGATGGGTGTTGAAAATTGGAAGACCCCATTGTAGATCGAGGATTTCGTGTGTACCCTGATATTTCAGGTGAGCTTTGTGAATTATGTGGACGAAGGCCGGATTGATGTACCATATTATATGGCTGAGAAGATAAAGCAGCCGAATCGGTATATGCATACGTAGATGGGGATATCATCGCAGTTGTCATTGGTATTGAGCCCATAGACATCATGTCTGAACTTAAAGAAGCAGGAGGGCTGCCGGCATTTGAAATAGATGCGCCGGAAATAGATGGGGATAAAGAGTATTGACGATGATCGGACGAAATCTGTCCTACTGGTTGAAGTAGGAGACTTTGTGAAGTTGAACCGTAAAGTTGTGCACGAAGGGTTTCGTTCTCTCTTCTGAGTTCGTCATTCTGATATCTCAAACGCTCAATCACTTCGGATTGCTCAGAGCTCTGCTCTTTTTGCGCCTGTTCGAGGTTCTTGAGGTGTTCCTTTCTTCTTCGGCCTAGTAAACTCATGATTAGTTCTGCGAGTTCGCAATGTGGACCTCAAAGTACGTACGGAATTCTCTTTGGGCAAGACGATTGTACTGCAACGTTTGATCAGCATGCATATTGTAGCTGCCTATAGAGGGGAACTAATTTACCTCTCGCTTACGTTCTTCTTTATCCGCTGTTGAATCCATTGTTGTTGTGTAAAAGTACTGCGTAGAGTTGTAAATTGTGGATGTTGATGTAGTGGTCATGTTGGGTGATGGCTAGATGATATATAACAAGTAGACAGCTAATAGAGAAGGAATTGTGGTAAGTTATATCAATCACTCATTCCTTCAAGTCCGCAGTCCAGTGAGATCATTATATCCTTGATCACCAGCATATTCATCCTACCTTCTAGGCGCATGGATTATAACCCCATTCAGGAATGGACTGGCACCGAGCTAATCCTCAGCCTTGGGTCGCTTAGGACTATCCCTGATCTATCCAGAGGTGGGGTGAGCCACCGCTCATCAAGGGGAATTTCACCCGTTAATAGTGAGTAGCTAGGATGCCATGCGCTTCAAAATTGACTTCGACCAGCATTCGATGTAAGCAAGCAGAAAGTTAGAGAGTCAGAAGTCAGAAAGTCAAAAATTCATCATGTATAATTATTGGCTCCGCTCAGTCCAGACTATAGTGAATAGTACTCGAGTATCATTTTGTACTTATTCTTTAAAGGAAGTTAAGAACGCGCGTACTGGTACAATACCTAATAAATGCTAACTTTAGATTTAGTCTCAAAGCTTTTAGTAGGTACTTATACTAACTAGTAACCAGTGCAGCAGTAGTACAAATAAATTCTTAAAATATGCTTGTGATCTATCAATCATTAGAATAGGTAGTGACTTGTCTTTGGTATATGATTATCTGATATGAAATACAGTAGTAAACAGCTGTTGTCATTGATAGAGAGAGATAGCTCCATATCTAAGACTCAGTTACTTCGTACTACCTATTCTAATGAAGATCCTAGGCTGAGTCTTGGGGATAAACATTCTTACAGTTCATATATTAACCTCCGTAAGGCTAAAGGTATGATGATCCTTTTAGATGATTTGGGGAATGAGCTTCAGGCTCCATTATCAACGGTTTAAAAGTTTTGCTACAACATACATTGAGTTTTACCGAAGGATTTATTAGTCAATCATCATCATTGATTGATAGCATTGCCTACCTACCTACTACTTAATACACTAATTAGTAAGCTTCTCAAGCGAAGCTAATCTGCTTTAGCTAGGTAGGTAACCTTAACTTAAATGTTAAAATCGGAAAAATCTTGTTTTTGGCATTATTCTGCTGGTTTTGAAGGTCTAGAATTTAACAACCTTTGAAGGTTATCTCTAGCAACTAAAATTTAGAAGGGCTCAGTGAGAGAGGTCGTGGCGGCTGAATTCTTCCATAATCGCTAAGAACTTAACATGTTGTTGAGATAGGTAACTTTCAACCTTACTGTTCCAGACTGAGTTGGCTCGAGACTCCGAGAGTGGCTGCGATCAGCGTCAGCACTTTGGCCTTTTAAGTGTACCAAGACCGATAACAACTACCTAGACTCTAGTAGATCATTATGTTTTATGGGACAACGGCTTTAAAGATGATAATCATAATCTGTATATCCGAATATCCGGATATACACTTTTACAACCGTTTACATGCGGCCCCATCCCATAAGTGTGTACAGTAACTGGAAAACTAAGCGAATGCGATGCATTTTGCTGATCTGGCCTACTTTGGTTATTCCCACTTGGTGTCAAGTGGTATATTGTCGTCGAATTAACCTTGTCGCTACATGAAATCGTAATTCGGCAAATAAGAGTTTAAATGTTGCATCGGGGGATTTTTGGAAGATATTCGGTCAAAACGGTTCCTGGTTCCTGGAACTGGGACCCTGAGAAGAATTTGGCCTTATACTTTCGTTGAGGGTCACTAGCCTTTGTGTATCAATCTGCATTATAATAATGCCAAGTCGATTAGTCAATAACAATAATGCAAAACAGTTGTCACAAGGTCCCCGAGCGACGAAAATCTAAGACTGGTTTAGAGGCGCAATGACTGTCAGCCTTGCCTTGACGCCAGTAGGATAGTGTAATTTGGATGATATGGGGTAATGTTCTATAATTGAGGGTACCAAATGCTAGTGAGTGAGATTGTGCTACAAATTGAGAGGAATTCGTGGCCACAACCTCCCCGAGAGATTTCGGGAAGTGCTGATGTAAGCATGCAGCTTACACGTCATATAACAGTCGACGACAGTATCATCTAGAGGTTCGTACAAACATGATACTGTAGGCGTAGATGTATGAAACACATTTCTGAGGTCAGAATCCAAAATAGGATCTCCATCTACGTTTTTGGGGGCTGAAAGCCCAACGCTTCTGCTCCTCAAATGTAACTTCTTTGTGTTTTGTAGAATACTGTACTTCGCTAGTGTGGTATTGGCTCTCCTTTACTCGCGAACCGGACTTGGCAATCCTTTTAACTTCTTGATGGCCTCCTTTACGTTTAGTGAGAAGGAGCTTGAATAAAGTGGGAAAGGTTACCGTGTACTTCCCCATTATTCAACACCAGATAGAATCGGCGTAACGCTGTACTTAAATCAGTACACGGCCCCGACTCATCCGGTTGTAGATCAGAGTATAAGGATGTCACTAATCGCAAAAGAGTAAGTACTCTACGAAGGTGATTGTCTTGTTCACCCATCTCGACCTTCACTCCGCCTTGAGTCTCTATGAGGGGGATTCGAGCAGAATTCAGCACCTACGATCATTGCTATAGATGTACAAGTGCCGTGCGCTAAATTGCGATCGTATATATCAAATATCTGAATCTAATCACTAACTAGTAACAGTACTGCTAGTCCTGTCACCGGTGATTGCTCCCAAAGGAATAACAACTGGGAAGCTCATTAATCTTACTTGAAGACTAACTACAGATATCTGAATTGGGCAATTCTAGTCAAGCAGATTGCTTAGGGTGTGTTCATATTAGACTTAATATATAAGTCTAATGTTGTTGATCTGAATATTCCAGCTAATATACTTCGTATATTAAGCTTAATATTTATGTTTGCTAAATACAATATTGAGTTTAATAAAATATTAAATATGTTTTTATAATAACTGACAACAACTTTCTAATACTAGGTATTAAGAAATATATTTAGAAGAAATTCACTTTTAATTATTTTCAACTATTTTTTTTTTTTTTTCATGAATACCTAGCATATACTACCATCACCAACAAGGAAGTCTGGACTGAAGATTTTCAAGAACCCATGAATTCTCGTAATGCAGGCAGTCGTCGTGCAAAGCCCAAATATAGAACAACATTAGCCGCCACCCATCCGAATCGAATCCAGCGAATCTCCTGCCTCCTGCTCTCCATTCCTCGATGGACAGCCATGGTTGAGGAGCCCCGGTTAATATTAGCATGGCATCGGTATGATGCAATTTGCAGACCTGCAACAGAGGATATGGTCGTGCATTCATCTTATTGCTCGTACTGTTGGTTGGATGGAGGGTTAGTGAGTTGGGAATCAAAACCATGTGGCATAAGCATGGGACAAGCATGGCACCGGCAATCCTCCTCCGTAGATCCAACGGGTAGGCCGTGGTGTTACCATGTCTTATGAATTGAGGAGGATGGTAGAGAGGCGCAAACCTTCATCTCAATCCAAAAAAACAAGGGAAGCGAAACATCGATGACAAAATCTTGTCTGATCTTGTCTCATTCTGTAAGGTTGACTCAGTACGACTGGTCATATGAGGTGGAGTTTTCAGGATCCAAACGAGACAGTTGCGAATGAAACATACAAGTTTGAATGAGCGTCCTTCATTGAAATCTTATTTGTTCCTCAACTGTCACAACAAGAAGCTTCCGAATCCCACTTTAGCATCAGGTTTGCCTCATACGATTCAACCGTCAGTTTAAGCTTATTATTATTTACCTTGAACAAACAATTGTTACTTTCACGATCACTCAGAATGGTTTCCGTATATTCGTTATCAAAACAGATGCAGCAATAAATAGCTACTTGGAGAAATATTTGGGGTGTAAACCATTACCCTTTCTCTTTGATTAGATTCAAGTTATGTACTTTTAAAACTTCATTAGGTATCGCGAATTTTTGTCGTTGAAGACTCCAGTATTTCCTGCTGGGCTTTCCTTTTAGGCGTTGAAGCCTCATGAATATGCAAGTCGGCTGTAAACAAAGTCTAAATGCATGTTGCTGTGTATCAAAAAGGGTTTGATAATTATGCGTCCTGCGCCCACCTTCGCTCTCTCAGAGGCATTTCTCTACCAGAAGCCGCGCGACTTCCATCATTCTCTTCTCTCCAAGCCCAGTATTCTCCCAATCTGATCTCCGCATATGCAGCATAGTCAAAATCGATTTGGGAGATTGTGGCCTGGATCAATGCCCAAATTCCCCAATAAAACCCTGGGACCCCTCTGAATATATCCACTTCGGTAAACATTTTCTGAACTTCTGCTTCTTCATCATATGTTTGCTTCAAATGAGCAAAGTAACTTCGAATATATTCGCGGATGAAATCGCGTCTCTCCGCTCGCGTGGGCAAATACTGATGTTCGCAATCAAATCCCCCCCACTCCGCAAAATGGTTCGCAATATCAAAAGCTGCTGGAGAAGGGGTTGCGTATTCGTAATCGATGAAACTGACAGTTTCTATAGTATCTGGAGTAGTAATGCCAGTAGGTCGAGGTTGTACAATAACATTACCACTTAAAAGGTCGCAGTGGGCAAATACGAGCTGGAATATGTTAGCACGGTTCTCGGCAGCAGGAGGTTGCATCTTCCGCATTTTTATAGTAGCACTACTTTGCGTCCAGAGACAAATATGGTCGCATCGGGTTTTACGGTCACTCACACTATTTTTACCGAGACCAGACCGGTCACTGAGCTCAGTAACCAGACGAGTTAATTCCTTTTGCAAGCTTGCCTGTCGTGCCTTTTCTACCTCTGATCCCACTGGAAGTGCATATATCCATTTTTGCATCACCGTCCAGACATTAGGGGGTGGCTTGCCGGGAGCAGTACTGTCAATAGCAGATTGCAAAGTAGGATCCACCTTGCTTGATGTTGTAGCTGGGAAAGCAAATTGTTCACTACCATCTATTTCTGCAGACTGTAGCTCACGATCTGTTGCTAGACACGGAACAACGGCATGCCACTCTGCCAATCGTCTAGCAACTCCACGCCAAATGCTTTGCCGTCTGAGATCTGCAGGACTGGTGACCGCCCCTCTAATGAATCGATACAGCATTCCATTTTTAAATCGCGCAAGTAATGCTGGTGCTAAATTGAATTGCGTAAGTAATTCATGGTTCTGAGTCTCACGCTCTCGATCAATAATCAAATCGGTTCCTTGACCATAAGCCCTTAGCAGAACTGCCTCGTTATCAATTTCCTCCGTCGATAGCCCAGGTCTCTTGTTGATGACCTTCAACAACGTGTTTGTTATGCCATCCGTAAAACGTATAAACTCAATTTTTCCATCAGTTCGTTCCCAATCGGGGCGCAAGGTCAGGATTAGACGTAGGGCTGATGTTTGAGATTCGGCGGAGTTGTACGAGAGGGGGATGAAACGGATCTTGCCAACGGAAGCATTTGGCGTTGATATCGTGGCCATGGTGTTTTACACGAAAGGAATGGACGGCAAGCGAAAGGATGTGATTGAAGTGAGGGTTTGTTCTGCTTCAAAGCTATTAATAGTCTGCAGATGGCAGGATTCCATGACTGACCTACTCGATTCGGGTTTTAGTTGATAGGATAATGAAGCCCTTAAAAATGGTGATGCTACTACTCAATTAACCTAGCGACAACGTCAAACAAATGAACGCTGATTTTAGGCAGATGACAAAGAGCTAATGTGCCGGCTTTGAGAACACTTCGGAGTATATTAATGTCTCCAAATATCGTGGCTGGATCAAGAGGAATAGGGGTGTCCAAAGAATAATGTTGCTCTGCTTGATGACTTCTCAAGGTAATGATTGTTCTTTCTTATAGTTTAGAGGAACGTAATTGAGATTCAATATTCCTTCTTTTAGTCCTCCAAAAGATTGGGAAATAGATAAACTTCTTCAAGGGAAGGGAAAATGAAAAGGACGAAATATAACGATGAATAGAGAAAAGGTTGATCTAAGATGAGAGAGACGAGGCGATTGTTGAATTCCTGCTATTTTCCATAAAGGGTCTCGTGCTCTTCTAGGAAGACCCTTAAAAATATTCCACTTTAGCCCCAGGAACATTCCGCGTAATAATCGCATACCGTAATCTCAACGATCGGGAAGGTACGTTTTCAATTAGGTAATCAATAATTATTTGCATGTGATTCATAGATAGATAGACGAGTGACAATTGCAAGTGATATCAGATTGAATAACAGCCTCCCTCCATCATCTTCTTTTTCTTCTTCTTCTACGTTTGCCTTTGCCTTCGAGTTCAACTTCAATACTCTTGTAATATCCGATCCAAAAAGGCCCGGGTGCTCAGGGTTATATTCAGGTTAGGATGAGATGTGGATTTGGTAGGGCTTTGGACGATAACTCCTGGTTAAAAATTCACAAGCAAGTAGGCAAAGCTTTGCGTACGAAAGGAAGGAACACTTTTGCACGGTATTCTCACTTTCATATTGCACATCGCATAATAGTAATTCATCCATCCAATTTCCTCAATACCACCCTTTCCCAAAAGGAATGTATGTATGCACATAAGAAAGATGCTTGCTTGCTTGCTTGCTTGCCAGCCATGTACCCAACACGCCCCAAACGCGCTCGCTTAATGCTCGCAAAAGGACAATTCGGTACTGCTTGAATCAAATCAACAAACCAATGACCACCCAACCCAGATTCAGCGAAAAACGATAGACGAGAAATATAGGTCACAAACAGATACGCAGAAGTCATCCAAGCCTTCATTGCTTCAATTCCTTCTCCATACATCCCGTACAAAGCACAATTACCTCGCCCCCCTCCCCCTTATTTCCTCTCTGACAAGGGAAAATTTGTCCGTCATCGAATCCACCTGCACAATGCCCACATCTGAAACATTCATCATGCCATTCACCGCCCAGCGCTTGTACATACTGGCCTAAAACAGCCTTTTTGCACCTTTTACATTTCGGGGCTTTGCGTTCTGTGCGTTTCGTTTGGCATGAGAGACACCAGGCATATCCGTCTTTTTCGATATGCGTCATTCCTTGTTCAAAAGGATCTCCGCACTCGGCGCAAAAGAAATGACCGTAGTGCCAGTGCTCTCCAAGTGCGACAGCGTGTTCGCCGATGATGGGAGTTTTGCAATGTTTACAGCGAGGAGCATAAAGTTCGTGCCAGTCGAGATGGCAATAGAATCGTAGTCGGGCATCTCCATCTTCTGCTTCTGTTTCGCCTTCGGTATCAGGGATGAGTTCTCCTTCAGCACGACGTTTGATACGATCGAGACGTGCCGCGCGGGAGGCGGCTGGTTCAGGACTAATTTCAAGGTCTTGCAGAGCGGTGCCACACGTGAAACAGATGAAGCATTCCGGGTGGAACCGTTCCGGAACACCACGGAGAGCTACGACTTTTCCTTCAATTGGTAATTGACATTGATGACAAGTTGCGGTAGCTCTACTACCTACTGCAGGGGACCAGTGGCCGCGGGGAACCGGCGTAGGGGCTTGTCGTGGGTTGGCACGTTTGGAGGCAGTTTTCGGATCTGGAAGTGGCCTTGCTTTTGATTGCGACGAGCTAGGCTCCGAAATTATGGGAATCTGAGGTATAGAGTGAGATGATGGCTCGTTGATAGTTGGAATATTTATTGTTGGTATAGCCGGTGCTGATTTAGTTGGGCTTGATCCCGGTTCAATGATCGTTGGAACACTAGGAGCTGAAACAGAAATTTGAGGGGTATCAGGAAAGTTCAAAGTAGGGACTGACGGTGTAGATTCAGAGACACTTATACTGGGCACGGGAGCGTTCACTTGGGACGGTGCACTAGAATCTTTGTTTGATGCGATAGGCGTCGGACCTGGTCGATTAGGTAGGCTTTGCTTTTGGCTATTTGGCCGGCGATCGAACGGTGATCTTCTTCGTGCTTCTGGCTTGTCATCAGCCTCTTGCGGCTTCCAATTCTTATCAAAGCTTACAATTGGTCGGCCAGGTCTATCGCTGACTGCAGTGGGTGTGGGGAGTTTTGGACTGCGATCACTAAGACGCATACTTGTCGCTTGACGTATATCCTCACCTCTGATCTCAACACCATTCTTTTTTGGAACCTCTTCCTTCGCAAGTTCTGGTTCATTCTCTGGAGGCGAATTCGCAGTATATAAGGGATTTCTTGACTGGGTTGGCGGGTTTTTATAGATCTCGATACTGGACAGCTTCTTGGTGGTTTCAGGGGGGGTGCTGTTCGATCGTGGAGCGTCGCCAGAAAATTGAACACGATTGAGAGGGTTTCGGGGTTTGGTTTGTAGAGCAGAGGCTGGGCGAACATCTGAGGGCCGACCACGACCGGAATCATTCGTGGTGTCTTGTTCGGGCTCCTCCCATATTTGTTCACCAGAAAAGCTGCCTTTGACCTCGCCACTAATATTTCTCTTACCACCACCGCTCATTTTCCTCCCATTTTGTAGCCGGCTAACACTGCCGTAAGTTTTAGTAGTTGCTTGTTGAGTCGCTGAATCTCGACAAGTATCTAGAGATCCGCGTAACGTTGGTTCTGTAGTAATGCTACCTTTTATGGGGGAGGAAGGCCGCGAGCTTCCAGAAATTTCTTGTCCTTCGTCATCTGTATTTTTGGAGTCCGTCCTTGCAGCCGTATTCCCAAGCCCTGTAGCCATAGCGAGACTTCCGATTCGTCCAGCGCTCTGAGTCCTCGCATGTGCGTAACTGTTCTTCCTCAAATGGTCTTTATATCGATATGGCGCGTCGGGGTTCTTAAACTTTTCCCCAAACTGATGCGTGTAAACTAACTCGGATGCTTCCTCTTGCGCGGCCTTATGAATTCGCACTTCATCATCATCTTGTAGTTCCTTCATATCCATATCCTCCATGGCTTCCCGCAAAGACGCTGCTTCCTCCTTTTCCATCCATCTTAGGCCCCTTTCAATATATGTAGCACTGGGAACGACTTCAGAGGGTTTGAGGGGAGGTTCTTGAGATGGCGGCTGAACAAGTGATCGACCTACTCTAGAGCTAACCGAAGAATATGATCCGATAGAGTTTCGAGTTGGTCTGCGAGAAAAAGAACTCTCAGGCCGCGTTGAAAGATCGACAGAAGCTGGGGTCTCTTGTGGGGCATCGGTCTGCGGGGTGCTAGTTGTTGATACCAACGATATTGAATTCGATTGTCGGCGTCTACTTGGAGGGGGAGGTCTTGCACCACTCGGTCGTGCAACACGATTGCTTCTTAAATCTGCCAAGTAGTCCGCTGTTGGTTATCAGTAAGAGTCAAGACCGTTTTCAAGCCCCCTGGATTCTTTTCATGTAGCTACAAACAAGAGAGGAATTCGGGCTCACCAAATTGATCATTCGACATATACGATGGTCCAGGTGGAGTGACTGTGCTGTGGGCTCGCTCTTTCGATTTTCCTCTTAGCAACATTGTAGATATTGGGAGTTGATGTCGTTGATTCCGTTCCAGCAACAACTAGAAGAAGTCTTAAATATTGATGAAAACGTAGCTGGGATTCGGTGGCGGTGTGTTGCGTCAGAGTTTGTAGCCAATCTGGAAGTTCCAAGTATCTGCGATAGCATTCGAGGTATGATTCGTGCGTGTTGATTAGGTTGTTGAAGGGTGATTGTGAGGGGGAGAGTGAAGATATAACTTCTTGGGGAATTGAAGGGAGAGAAAGTAGAGGGCGGTAATGTTTATCAACAAAAGAATTGTGTAATAATGAGAGACTGATAATAAGAAGAATAACATATACTTGTTATAGGTACGAGTATGAGATATCATGAAGTTAATAGTAACAGGGAAGTGAGTTTAATAAGTACCACTTTGTACTTTGTACTTACTTTTTAAACTTCTCTCTTATTATTTTCTATACAAATCATAAGTTGTTGCTTTCTATTTGCCATTTGCCATTTGCTTTTATCATTTATCGTGCCGAAGTCAACAATTGGCTGAGTCTAAGACAGTCGTCGCAGCAACAACCTTATTATATCATTGCAACATAAAACATAAAATGAACATATTATAAAAATTGTGTAAAAGGCATTATTTTCCATAATTAAGATTAAATATATGTATGTAAATTAATTTCTTATATATATATTTCATAAAAATTCAGAATAGGTATGTTTTAACGCATTCAAAAACAAAACAGCGGAACTACCAGTACATACCTAGGTACCTAGGTATCTACCTACTTAGGTAATATGTTATGTAAGCGAGTTACGTTGAGCGAAATCTCACTCTCTCATCGCCAACACCATCAAGAAATCAAAACATCAGAGGATTCTTATACTTTCTTCACTCTCTTCATTCCCTTCCCCTTCATCTCCTTTGCCTCCTTTACCTCATTAATCCCCTTCACCTCATCGAAGATAACCTCATATCACAAATACCGGTCAGGTACTTTTAGCTAGGTACCTATCTAAGACTCTGGTATATCCATAAATTTCTACCCTGTCAGGTAAAATGATTGGTGGTAAAGAATGTGGTCGGATCTTCGCCTTCAACCACTCACTGCCCACTCTTCTGGAAGGAAGACACCATACTTCGTACTCGAGGACTACTAGCTTTGCGGGTGGTGGGGAACAAAATCTCAGGTAAAGAAAATGCATTTGGTGACTAAAACTTTCACGCCCTTCGCCGTCATATTGATGCGCCGGTATGGTAAGCAAAAGCAGCATTTCCTTTTAAGCATATCCCCATGCCACATGGGTATGCTTCTCTAATTATCAGGTTTTTCTTCATCTCTGAGTAGATATTATCTGTACTCTCTTCGTATCATTAATTTCCCTTGTGTATTTGATCCACCAGGACACTCCTTTCTTTTCTATATGAGATGAGTGTCGTGAACAATGAGCGGTCAGTAAGACTAGACGACGACAACGAAATCAACAATGCGAATGTGGTGGGGAATGCAAACGAATATATAAGTGGCTCATTAGTTACATCGGAAAAAACCGAGCATTACACCGATGACCCAGAACGAATAGAGGACTCGAAGCAGATCGATGTACCTCCAGATGGCGGATATGGCTGGGTTTGTGTCGCATGCGTATTCTTGATCAATGGACATACTTGGGGAGTGAATAGTGTCAGTGAACAAACTTTCCATCCTTTTCTGTGCTAACGAATCTATCAGTCCTATGGAATCTTCCTCGCTCATTACCTTTCGAGTAATACTTTTCCTGGCGCAACCTCACTTGAATATGCATTCGTTGGTGGTTTATCGATTTCTTTAGCACTCTTCACGGCACCTGTAGCTACGATATGTACGCGCAAATTTGGAACACAAATCACTCTAACCGTCGGTATTTTACTCGAAACAGCGGGGCTTCTAGGAGCGTCTTTTGCATATGAGATATGGCATCTGTTCCTATCACAAGGCGTCGCTTTTGGATTTGGTATGGGGTTCCTCTTCGTAGGTAGTGTTGGAGTAGTCCCACAATGGTTCTCGAAGCGCCGTTCTTTAGCCAACGGCATTGCAACAGCTGGAAGTGGAATTGGAGGGCTAGTATATTCGTTGGGGACAAACGCAATGATCCAATCCATCGGACTAGGTTGGGCCTTTCGAGTATTAGCTATTTTGGCTTTTGGAGTAAACACCATTTGCACAATTCTGGTTAGGGATCGAAACAAAGCTGTTGGATCTGTTCAGGTAGCTTTTGATGTAAGATTGTTCAAGCGACCTGAATTTCTCCTTTTACTTGGCTGGGGATTCTTCAGTATGCTTGCATATATTGTCCTTCTCTTCTCCTTGCCAAATTACGCGAGGAGTATAGGTCTCTCGGCTAAACAAGGTTCAGTTATTGGTGCTCTACTAAACCTCGGACAAGGTCTTGGTCGACCATTTGTAGGGGCCTTCTCTGATGTAACTGGTCGTATTAATATGGCTGGCACATGTACCTTCCTAGCGGGAATTTTTTGTCTCGTCATCTGGATCTTTGCCACATCTTATGGTGTTCTTATTTTCTTCGCTCTCATCGTCGGAACTGTCTCGGGAACGTTCTGGGCAACTATTGCACCCGTTGGCGCAGAAGTAGTCGGTCTCAAAGTGCTTCCTTCGGCTCTATCTATCACTTGGCTGGTCCTAGTGCTTCCCTGTACATTTTCAGAACCGATTGGACTAAAGTTGAGAGCTTCAACTGGAGATATATATCTACACGCTCAAATTTACGCGGGATGTATGTACATGGGAGCTGCGATCTGCATGTGGGGTGTGAGGGCTTGGAAAATCAAGGAATTGGATAGTTTGAGAGCGGGTGAGAGGGAGAATGAAATCAGGGATGATGATGAGGCGAGGAGGGTGAGAGAAAGAGAGTTTGGTGAGGAGAAAGAGTCTAAGGAGGGTGTTGATGTGCCGGCGAGGAGACAGATGACGAGGACGGAGAGTGTGAAGAGGGCTACAAAGGGGCTTTGGATCTTACAGAGAGTGTAGATAGATGCTATGATACCACGATATAGTCGATGATACATAAGAGACAAGTGTATACTACGTTTAATAGACACTGTTTGGTTTCACTAAATTGGATGCAACACGAAGTAAAGCCGTGACTCTGTAAGCCAAACAAAGAGAGACTAATGAACGTTATTTGAGAACATGAATGAAATATTTTTTCGGATCGTATCAGTGCATATAATCATGAGAACATAATAGCAACCCACCCATCCCCAAAGTTCTTAACCCCCTCCCTCATCGCTTAAACCCCGCAACTCAAGGGGCCTTCGATAACCTCAACCCCTCATCCTCCGCCAACTGATCTTGCGAGTATCCCCCATTCAACTTCTCAATATACGCATCAAACCTTCCTGAAATCTCAATGATCTCCTGCAATAACTCATAATTAAGTACCTTCCCCTCAAACTTCGCATATTGTCTCGCCGTCGTAATCGCATTTCGTATTTCTCTCCCATTCATCTTATTCTCTGATAGCTGCTCTTGAGCAGTAACATGCGAATAATGCTTGTCATGAGATATGCTCTCATGGTGGACTTTTTGGCTCGATGAGGTTTCAGGTATTACCAGCCAAGGTTTGATCATGAAGGATCGATTTTCGGGCAATTCAAAATTATATTTAGAATGTGGCTGAAGTGGTAGGGAGCGTGGATTTTGAGGTTGCCCAGGGAAACCAGGCTCGGGTAAAAATGGATTTTGTCGTGTTGACCGTAAATTGAATGCTTGAGTGTATTGCTGTTGCATATCCATTTGTTGCAGCTGTGTGTAGAGATTTTCATGAAATTCTTCCCGTATTTGAGCTAGAGCCAACTCAGGGTTCGACCGATCAACTAGACTTGTGGTATGTTCTTCGCCTTGTGGGAGTGGGCAAGGTATTTGCTTGTCCTCACGAGGCTTCAAAGCCGTCAAGATAAGCGAATTCAGATGGTGATTACTACCACTGCTTCTATCATCCGAGATGGTCGAATACTTAAACCGCTCTCGATCGTCGCGCATTGATGCTGGTACGAAGTCGCCACGCTTTCTGTCCTCGTGTTCTTTCCTTTCATGGAAGCGCTCAATCTCGGGCACATCTTTACCATTGTCTTCATCTTCGTCTTCATCCAAAACGTCCGACCCGGAGCTCAAAATGTCGCCACTGCTTGCTTCTTTTGACCCATATTGAAGCCCTTCCTCGGTTTCGCTATCGATACGTTTATCCTGATATTTCTTGGTCTTCTTTGGAATAGTCCTGTCGGGGTTTGAAGAATGCGTCTCATATCCTATTGAGGGACACATCTTCGCGTTTGGCTGATTGATGAGCTCTCTTGGGCTAATATATCTTGCGATGAAAGTTCAGGCTGCGCCCCGGTGTAACCCTCGTATAAAGTTACCAATAGATTGAACTGAAATTCAAAGCTTTCAGTTTGCAGAAAGCTATTCAGCTTCGAATATTTGAAAACAATCAATCGATTTGAGCCAGTTCGATGTCCGAAATTGATTCAATGTTTCAAACAAGTTCAACCCACCCCGTGAGTCAAGTATATGAAGATGCATTTAGTTATCAACAAGATCTTGTTGTGAGATGGGGCTGCGACTCCGACTATTGGAAACAATGCTAGTGAGGACTCGTGACATGCCTTGTAACACAGCGGCTATTTTCAGTATCAGCATGATACAGCAATCCTACAGTCGTCTCTGCTTGAGGCGGCCTTGGATATATCAACAGCAACTTACAATAGTGATCATCGTAAAACGCTTTTGAAGATGGGTTGGAGTGAAAGATGTCGAACCCCGATGAGTTTCAATTTTGGTACCAGGCTTTCAATAACTCAAGCGCGTGAGCTCATACCTACAACGCTTATGGAATGCTCTAGCTGATGTTACATTCAACCCTTTAGGTCGGATCAGGCTACAGAAGTATTCAACCAGACGTTAGTTGCTTTCACATCCGAATTGACGAAGGACGAAACGAAATTGAAATGGCTTACCGATTCGAAGTATGGAAGCCTCAATGAAGTACTGGTGTCTGTCAATGATGCTAGAACTAAATATGAAGCCGGGAAAGGTAACAGCAAGGTTTGCCAGAGCCTTATCAAGTTCTCAGAAAAATTGCACCATTATAGTGCAATAATGGATGTCTTGATCCAACATCATCCAGAGTATACCTCATTAGCATGGGGTGCTATGAAAATTTTGTTTGTGGTAGCTATACACATCCGTTCAGACCGCACGCTTCTCTTGTATCTGATTTTAGTTAGGGAGTTGTGAACCAACAAAATTTGCTCTCTCGGCTTTCTACTGGTCTCAGCCAAATAGCGGATCTTTTGCCACGAGCAGAGTTGATTCTGAAGCTGTATGGAACAGGCCAAATCAAACAAACAGTCATTTTGTTGTACGCACATATTCTAAAGTTTTTGTTGCGAGCGCTTCGTTGGTACCAGGAAACCAAGGCAATGCGCATGATACATGCAATTACGCGGCCTGCTGAGCTTCGCTACGACGATCTGTTGAACAAAATATCATCTCTATCTCAAAATGTGATGGAGCTCGCATTGGCAAGCAGTCATGCGGAACAGAGAGATATTCATACCAAGGTCCAGCAATACCACTCCGTCCGACAGTCGGAACAAAAATCTATCCAAGTTAGTATTGAAGAATCAACCAGACTTGTCTTGCAAATGAAAGAATGCATGACTACAGAACAAGTACTCAACGCATCAGCAAGAATCGAGTTCCGCCAAAGTCTCTCGGATATTCAGCTTGCGCAGTTCTTGGCGCTTGTATCTGTAACATCGCTCTCAGACCCAGTAAAGATCTTGCAGAGGTCTTTATGCATGCGCAATAGACGTCACCAAAAGGCTTCTAATATGGGACCTCCGTTCTGGTTTGATCGAAGAATGCAAACTTGGAATTCAAACAAAGACTCGACACTTGTCATGATCCAGGGGACCAGAAAACTTCGATTTCATGTCAGAGATTTCTGTGCAAACTCAGTGGAAATGCTGAGGGGTTCTCTGACCCCCGTAATTTGGGTATTGAAACCTATAGATGCACAAGAAGATCTACTAGCCAATCCTACTAAAGGTCAAGTTTCGACAATCGAATTGCTAAGATACCTCGTTACTCAAGCTATCGCTATCAACAAAACAATTCACACAGATGCTTCCTTAACACCTTGTCTGAAATCCCACTTTGCGGCCACGACGGAAGATGATTGGTTCAACATTCTTGCATCTGTGCTTCCAGGTATCCGGCTGCTTTATATAATCATTGACCTTGAAGTATTAGACCAATCCCTAGCAGAATTGACGGAAAACTTTTCCTGGCCAGGAGCATTCCAAAGAATATTTACTCAAATCTCTCAACGAAATATCGAAACAACGATCAAAGTGGCGATGGTCAGCTATGGAACCTCGGTCTTGAAGCTATCGAATGAGGATCAATTGGCGTGGCAAAATTTCATCGTCTCAGTTGGTGGGAGGCGCTCCGGAAAAGTCTTGAAGAAGTTCCCGTTGCAGTTCAAAGGTGACTCCTTGAGACACGGAGCATCCCTAGAACTTAGCGGCCGGAGGCCTAATCGAATTCGAAGTCACCGTCGCGGAAGGATGTAATTCTTTTTGAGAAAAATCAACGTTGTCTAAGCATTTGCTAATATGGTGCCGGCTCTGTAAGACGAATTGAGGATATGGGAGATGAGCAAGTGATAAGTGAGTAAGGGTAGAAAGGNNNNGGGGGGGTCCGGAGGGGTTGAAAGTACTAGGAAAAGCAAACGGATTTCCTGGAAGTCATGGCTCAACGTTACTAGCTCGCGAAACTCGTGACATTGGTATCCTTCTGCCGAAAAAGTAAAGGAGAGCGATCCGAGCTTATAATAATAATGATCAAATCAATAACAGACTATACCTAGATACTCACTCTGTACTTATTCTCATCAAATATGGGCCAATTAAATCGAATTTATACCTTCTGTTTTCAATCTTATTCTATTATGTAATTCTACATGTAATTATATGCAGGTAGATATTCCCATCAACTGATTTGAAAAAGGCAAGCAGTGAGCTCAAACGCTAGCCAGATTCGGATTAGTGGAATTTTTCAGAGCTAGGTAAGGTCCAAAATGCCGTGGTTCGCAAACTGACAATTAATGAATTCGCGACGCGTTCTGAAATTACAAAATACAACCAACGATTTTACGAAAATACAATTCGATACTTTGAGACTGCGCAGCTCCTACGGTTATGATCGCATAACTCTATAGTTTGTTGTGAGAGACTTTTGGGTGGTTTGTAAAATTCAAATCCTTCTTTCGCATGCCCTAAGGGACGGACGAATGATTAGATTGGCACTTCCAATATTTGACATTTCAACATCAAAATGACGGCTCGCAATCCTCCTCAGTCTTTTATTTCGAGTTATGCGCCGCGATTGCGAACTTATGCCAATTCGCTACTTACACCAGTTATACAACCAGCAGCAACTGTTGCAACACCACTTGGTCGAACAACCAAAAGAGGAACCACGGCAATAAACTATGCGGAGGATGGATACGACTATGAGGAGGATGAGGATGACGAAAACAAAAGAAGACCTACGGGTTTAAGGAGTTTACGAAGGGAAGATATCGGCCAGGCAAAACAAGACCCCGCAGACAAGGTTGGCAAAGAAGCTACTGCGCCAGTAGAGGTCCAGGGCATTTGGAGAGATTGGATGGGTAAGCAGAGGCCAGGAAGAACGGACATGCAAAACTATGCACAAACTGCATTGCCATTGACGTTAATTCCGATTCGAATCGACCTCGACATTCCCTCCTTCACACCCCCTGCGCCTCTACCAGTTCCTGTAAACATTCCATACCCTACGATTGATACCTCCCTCTCAGTATACAAACCACAAGATGTGACAGTTCCATATCGCTTGAAGGATGTATTTCTGTGGAATCTACACGAGACATTGATAACCACAGATCAATTCGCCCAAACTATGGTACAAGATTTGGACTTACCAAATAGAGCGCAAATGGCAATGGAAATTAGCAAGCAAATCCGTACACAGCTTGAAGAATATGCAGGTGTGGCTCTTCATCCACTCTTTCATTCACAACAGACTGCAACGGCAAACGGTACTGTAACTACTATAAAACAAGGACCATCATCTCGAGATCCTTCAAACACACCCGCTGCAAGTGGAAATGCTACTCCAATGCGAAATGGCATTGGTCAAGCCAACGGCTTTTCAACTCCTGCTAAAGCTCCCACTACTTTATCACAAGATATTACCGCCACGGCTTCCTCGATATTACCAGAGTCTGATGAATACAACCCAGATGATATGTATCGATGCATCATAAACTTGACCATCAACCTCTCAAACCATCTTTATACAGACAAGTTCGAATGGTCACTATTACATCCACCAGGAACTGCTGAAATCTTTTCAAAACAAACCTGTGCAGATCTTGGTTTACCTAGTGAATGGGTTCCAGCCATGACACACGCTATCTATGAAGCAGTTTTAAGATTGAAGAAAGAGGCATGTGAAAGTGGTGGATTGGTTGGCGGTTATGGAGGAGAAATACCCAATGATGCTGCACATGGCAAGGATGCGGGATGGAGATATGATAACGAGCACTTGGCAGATGAGTGGGAACCAAAGGTTGAGCTCTTATCAAAAGAAGAGATTGAGAAACGAGAGGGTGATAGAGAGAGACAGATCAGGCGAATGCGACGGGAGACTGCTAGATTTTCTTCGAATTCCGGGATGGCCGGTGGTCTTCCAACACCTGGTGAAAACAGAGGATACTTTGATGAGCCACCTGCCGAAGAACGTATGGGACGTGGTGAGAGAAGCAAGAAGAAACGGCGTTTCAGAAGTCTTAGTCCCTTGGGAAGATCTGGGACACCTGGTGGAAGAGGAACTCCGGATACTGGTGGTATTACTGGATATGGTGGAGGTGGCAGTCTTACTGAATATGAGCGGACTCATTGGAGATGCTCCCATTGTAAAGTCTTTGGAACATCTGTTTGGTGCGTCAGGGATGGACCTTCCGGACCAAGAGTAAGTTTCCTTTATTTTTTAAATTTTTATAGTACTAACAATTTACAGACTCTTTGCAATAATTGTGGATTTCTCTTTGAGCGAGACCATAAGCTACCTAGGTGGGCCAAGGACCTTCACAGACAAGACCTAAAAGCAACGGATTATAAATGAAGACTTGTCTAGGTTATTCTTGCATAAGCGGGTCTGGGAAATTTCTACTTTGAATTTCATGAATTTAGGGAAGTTGTTTTGCTTGCTAGGAGTCTGATATGGGAAGGCTTATATCATGCAGCGATGTGATATTATGGATCACAAAATGATTTACTTTGGGCACTCAGAGAACATGTTTGAGTAGGGATAGAAAGGTCATTATAGAGCAGTGACTTTTCAAAAAGAGACTTTTGTACAATACAGAGCTATAAGCCATCTAATGAAGTCTGATCAAGAACATGAGTATGAACTAATGATGCAGTTTATGGACGATCGCCATGTACATCTCTATCTGCTGTGCTATTTACATGAAAGGTCTTCCTGTTATTATATTAAATGATGACCAGCTCTCCAGACTGATGCCCAAGCAAACAGTGCAATCGAAGCACCAGTCCATCAATACCCCCATTCCGTAGTTACAATCGAATACCAAATACCTCACAAGCAGACCAAATCAAAGCGGACACCCGGTTAACTTTCCTATCCTGCCGTCATACAATCAACTCCCTATACATGCAGCCAAATTAAAGCAAATAACCAATTAACACCGCATCACTCTATTTATGCAATCCATGACTTCGTTCATCATACATCATCCATCATCATCATCATCCATCGATCACGACCCTCAAAGCTCAAGAAAGCAGCAAATATATCCTCACAAATGTTTACAACTCTGTCTTGGTCTTCTTATTTGCCTCGTCGCCGTTCTGACTCATGCTGACCTCCCTGGCTCTCTTGCCACCATCTTTAGGAGCATGTGTTTCTAATTTTACTTGCTGTTGAGAATTCCCTTGAGGTTGTCCTTGGTGCTGGCCTTGGGCTTGGGCATGTGCATTTGCTTGAGCTTGAGCTTGTCTCTGGATATTAATCTGCGCCTGCTGAGGTTGCTGAGACTGTGTGACGGCCTCCATCGCCTGGGCTTGTTTTTGTGTGTTAGCCTGTGCTTGTGCATTCGCCTGTGCCTGTTGTCCTTGTTGTTCCTGCTTTCCCTGCTGTTCCTGCTGTCCCTGTTGTCCCTGAACCTGCTGTCCTAATCCCTGGCCTTGAGCAAACTGCATATTGTTCCTAGCTTGAGCATTTGCCTGTGCCTGATTATGCGTTTGAAACAACCTCTGAGCCTGTGCTTGTGCCGCCAGTAGCTCACCCTTGACTTTCAGTACCCAGCTCTTTACAGCCTCTTCTCCGACCACATTATGTTTACCGTCAACGGTAACTCCAGCAAGAACATCGATGCGAATTCCACGAGGATTTCCCTCGGGATCACCCATGGGTATACCACGCCGACCTTCTGTGACCGAGTGCAGAGCTTTGAGAACGGCTTCGGCGATACTTTGTACTTGAGGAGCGGGGTGCAAGGCGATGATGTTGTTGTCACCAGTGATGATAAGAGGGGAGTTGATCTGGAGGTGGAGGCTGTTGGTTTCGAAGATTTTCTCCTCTTCTTGCTCCTCCTCCTCCTCTTCGGCGGTTTCAGCTGGAGCGCTGGCTTCTCCCTTAGGAGCGAAAGGGTTTGGCATTCCTTTTAGAATGCGGTAGGTTGTAGGGTTGGCGGCTTGACCGGTAGAGAGATGCTTTTGTATGGTAGGATCCATGGGCAGACCTTGTAGCTCCAACGAGAATGGATTCTGGCTGGAGCTGCCTGCTTGTTGCGGGCGCTGTTGAGCATTCTGTTGCATCTGTTGTTGCATCTGCTGTTGTTGCATCTGCTGTTGTGCCATCTGCTGCTGTGCCATCTGCTGCTGTGCCATCTGAATTTGCTGTTGCATTTGTTGTTGGTACATTTGCCGCATCTGTTGCTGTCGGGGCGCATTTGGATTCATCTGACCTCTGGTTTTGGGATTGTTGATGGCATTCCCATTGCTGGGAGTACCACGGCCACTTTGTGGGTCAGAAGTGATTCCCAAACCCTGGAGGTTGGCTTGAGAGCTGCTCGAACCAGACATGTTGATGATGGATGATATAGGAAGGTTATTGGTCAAAATGTGGGGATATGCGACAGCCAAAGAGAAAGTTATGGCAAATTAATTGGTTGGTTCTAGATCAAAGATCGAGGAAAACCTCTGACACTCAGAAGCTTTTATATTGTTTGTGAAAATATAGCAGAAAGACTGAGAGCAGTACTTAGATAAAAATCCAATATAATAGCTGTATTGTTCTCAAAACTGAAAAGCGGTAGCAACGGTAACCAACTGAGGACATGTTCTCATATTCACTAGAATACTCTTTCACTGGAAACAAGCATAGAATTGTAATGTGAAAATAACCGAGAGACAACAGTATCTTGAATATTCAACTCTTGATGATAAAATGAAAGATCTCTATAGGGGTGATGAAAGAGTGGAAAGATATGTATCTGATTCTCAAAATTACAATAACTTCCTTCAAGGTCACAAAAGGAGCGATTGATGATTTTCAGGTTTCAATACCTAGTATAGTGAAAAACTTATACTCGGCTGATGAAAGAAAATATATATGGAAATCTTGACATTTGATACCTATTAAATAAAGGGCTTCTTCCCAGATGATTGAAAAATGAGAAATATTAATACCTTAACTTTCAACAATAGCATGATGAGCTTCTTTCTAGATTACTAAAGATGAGATCTATGAACGCTAGATTTCCAATAATAGGTATAATGAAGGACTTCTACCTGCAGGATAGACTAACGTCAAAAAAGACTATACCAGGTGTAAACATCTCACAGTTGTACAGAACTTATACTTGCGGTGGAAGTGAAGCTGTAGCAGTGATAAATTCTAAATAATGCTTAAATTACGGTATAAAATGTGCTAGGGGAATAATGCTACATTATTCTGTGCCAAAGCTGGTCTCATTAAGGATATAGAGAAAATGGAAAAGGGAAAATTGGATCTCGTGAAAAATCACTTATATTTACATATCGATCTCAGTATGACAACCGGAAGGACTTCAGCCCCTCCCTTCCCAATACAGTATTCACATACTCCGGGCCGCCAAATGGCAGGAAGTATGGCAAACCGCCTAAAAGCATCATTCCAGCAGTGCACTGACACACTCTGTAAACTGACGGCAGCAGACTTCATGGAGTAAATCTTCCCCGCAACAGGAGCCCAATCTTTGGAGTAAATGCAGAGGCCTGGATTCTAACGGCCCTGGTGTTTATTTGTGGGAGGCTGAAGAGCAGAATAGGGTACTTCTTGACGACCTCATTGGCTGAACATTTGGATAGCAACTCTAGTACTGATGGTTCAACCATGGCTCGATGCTCTTCAGTACACCTGTCCTAGGACACTGCAGTCTCTTTCTATTAATCACCGTACTTCTCTTTAGTCTTCAGTATCTTGCCTTTTTTTCATCCAATGGAATATTAAAAACTGAAGATCAGAGGTAGTTTGAGAAAGGTTATTGTGGTGTCCAAGACGAAAATAGTCCATTGTTGAAACGGGAATGGGGGCGGATTAGAACCATCAACAACATCTAAAACCAGAGCAACTAGCAATCAAAAAGCAAAGATAAAAATTGGTCGGAGGAGATAATTGCAATAATCAAAGCTAAAACAGTAAATTGAGAAAAGTGAAAACGGGAATAGTTAAGATAATATCACTATAGTGTACAGGTCCAGAATAGTCAACTAGCAAAAGTAGAGACTGTATTGTAGTAGATCGGACGATATTGTAATGTTCGAAACCAGTATATTAAATGATTGAAATCGGAGATGGTAATACGCTGGTGAAAATTACCAGTGTACTATCTAAAACTGTGATAGACTAGGTATCATCAACAGTGAGAACAAGAGTAGGTCGAGGAAGATTGCCATAGTGTCAGGACAGCATAGTCATTTTGCCGAGAGTTGGTGGGAATGGGTTGGAGAGGTGAGATCATTGCTGCAATATCAAGATGCCCGGTGGTCAATTACTAAAAGTAGGAATGGGAGCAGCATGAAAAATGAGCTGCATGAGCAGATTTCATATGTAGGAGTAGTAATAGAAACATCGGCAAAATGATAAAAGATAATACAAAGTATGTTCGCTTGAACGGATCTCGCATGATGATGTTTAACTCTCATGTGATCACCTCCATTGGAACCTGGGTCATCATAACCATGGAACACATGAATAACACGCACACCTCTGCATAGTGGGTTGTTGTCACCAACCTTGATCTTCACTCATCTTCTCAGGCATCATCACCGCTCACTCGCTCATTCATACATACTACCCTTTTGGTCATAACACTTCATAGATTGGTATCATGTTCTAGACCTCCACATCATCAATCTATCTGTCCTATCATACAAACCCCAGAAGAAAAGAGATCTCTATTTAAGAATCTTATTTCTTCTCCACTGTCTTCTTAACGCCGTCGATAAATGCCTCAACCGCATCACCACCTCCCAACGGAACACTTCCTCCCTTTACCAGACCATTATTTTGCAACTTAACCCCCAGAGCATCCGCAATACTAGGTAAACCACCATCTCGAAGTGCCATAGTCAAACTTCCTAAGCTCTGATGAAATTGTGGGCTTCTAACCACTCGCTTCAAAACTGACTTCTTTTGGACCAAGCTTAAAGCTTCGATTGCAGCAGTCAAAGTTTGGGAAGTTGGTTCGGCCATGCCTTCAAGAGAAGATGCGGATTCTTGTGCAAGTTGTAGGATCGTGGGTGGAAGATAGCTAAGGAGATTATCCACTTGGGCTGGAGTTGCAGCGTCGATCGATGGCACAGTTACCGCATTTGGTAGGAGGTCCGGTAATGTGGTGTACATCTGAGCTTTTGTTTGTTGTTGCATGCCAGCTCCCCCAGAACCCTTCAGGGAATTGAGAAAGTTTTGAACAACAGAGGCAGCATCTGTCGGCCCTGAACCAGCACTACTCACATGGTCAGCGCGAGGCTCATTACAAATGCCAAGCCAGGTGACTTCGTAATTCTTGAAATTCATTCGCAACGTAGCTGTCTAGAAGTACAAGAACAATATGCTCATCGTCGAATCTCCCATTGTACCAACCAAACGCCTCGTGTTGTAAATGCTCTGGTGCTTTTTAAACAATCGATAGGAATTGACCTACGCTCTTCCACCATCAGCTCCAGCCTCTCTTGAGCTAGCCCCTTCTTCTCTAACGTCTCCACCAGTTGCGTCTGCTCCAGCTCCACCACTTCCACCTTGATGATGTTCGGATGAATCACCATGGCCTTCAACATCTTCCATCGTTTCGTCCTGATCGTCGTTTCCTCCATCAGTCCCTCTAACCTGTGCAATTTCCTGTTCGACATCGACTTCATCGCCTTGTAACAATGCATCCACAATCTGTCCAATCTTCAAGTCCCGGGGACTAAACCAACTTGGATCCCCATTTCGCGCCTGAGGTTTTGATTGCAACCAGAAAAGTTGTCTTTGAGAAGAGGATGAAAACTTGAGAACAAATATGCGGCCATTGGTTTTTGCGGTGGGTTCATCGGTTTGTTTAGAATCGTAAGGTTGAAAGTGGCAATCGGTTGGTACCATCAGCAAATCCATATTGTCCGGATCATCCATAGGTTTGCTTCTTTCGCGCCAACAGAAGTGGACGAGATCTTTAAAAAGGTTAGTTGTGCCTATCTCGAGCGATACTTAAATAACGTACCATCTTCCGCCCATATATAAATATAACCAGGAGTTGCTTCAGGCTTGACTTTGTAAGGTTGACTTGATGTCTAATGAAAGTATGGATATTAGCTTTCTGTTTAATACGGAGGAAGATACTGGTATGTTTACATCAAGATCACACTTCCCCGCTTTGAACGTAATAAGTGGTGAAATAGACATCGTTGTTGTGCTGATAAGCTGTTTTGTGACAGATGCGTATGTTGTTGAACTGAATAAATAAAGTGGAAGCTTTACTCTACTCTAGGCGGCGGAGCTTCGCAATGGAAGTGCCCGTGTGGAAACCTTAACGACGCTAGAAGCGATCTAATCTTCATTCCTGAAATAGAAGGCAGAAGTTTTTTAATCTTACATAAGTAATATATCACATGATACACAAATATCTCTAAGCGAAGTACGAAAATTGCTGGTTTTAGCCCTGGCTCCTATTATTCTGAAGAACATCTCGACTTTTACGACCAGCGACCAGCGACAAATTTTACGACAACAACCCACCAACGGTTCCTTCTTCAAGATGTCGGCAACAGAAGCTACCCAGAAGAAGACCTTCGGAAGTTCGACCCGGGTCGTTTCCAACGAGAAGGCACAAAAGTACTACCCGGCCGAGGATGTCTCAAATCCAAGAAAGGTAAATACCAAGAGGACCCTTTTTGAGAGAGCGAGTAGAATATGAATATTGGTTGGAATTCGTCAAATTTGGAAAGTGATGAGGCGCAGAATCAAAAATATACTGCGGGGTTTGCGATTACAATTGCAATCTGCGGATATACGTTTGATTGTGATATCATCAAGATATCAATTAGATCGCCATTGCATTGCATTTGATTTTCAGGCATTACTATGCGGTTTCAAGAACCTTTTAACTAACAATCAACTCTTTAGGTCCGCAAATCCATCAGACCATCCAAAGTTAGACCATCTCTCGAACCCGGAAAAGTCCTGATCCTCCTCGCTGGCCGTTTCCGTGGCAAGCGTGTCGTTCTCTTGAAGGCTCTTGACCAAGGTGTTCTCCTCGTCACTGGCCCATTCAAGGTCAACGGTGTCCCCATTCGCAGAGTTAACGCTCGTTACGTTATCGCCACCTCTACTAAGGTTGATTTGGAGGGTATCGACTCAGCAAAGATCGAGGAACTTTCAGACCCAAAGTACTTTGCTAGAGAGAAGTCGGAGAAGAAGGCATCAGAGAAGGCTTTCTTCGAGCAAGGCGAGAAGCCAGAGGTAAGACGCCTTAGGATTATGTCATATTTACACGAATTTAACAAATAAAAACAGAAGAAGCAACCATCCTCCAGCCGCGCAGCAGACCAAAAGACCATCGATAAGGCCATCCTTTCCAGCCTCAAAAAGACCCCAGAACTCGCCAGCTACCTCGGTAGCTCTTTCAGCCTTCGCAAGGGTGATAAGCCACACGCAATGGTATTTTAAATATGTGTGTTGGAGATTGGGGGGGAATGGGTACATTTGGCGCGGATGTGGGAAATTCTACTATCAATTTGACGAGTCGCTTCTTGCATCTTGACCTTTGAATGGGCATGGGTCATCTCATTGTAAAGGGCGCATTGTAATCAGATCTGCAATGATGAAGAAAAACCACAAAGCAATGATATGTTTTTTACGCGGATAATTTGTGAGATATGTGATTGGGGTGAATTGTGGCAGCTGAAGAATATGGATGAGATTTGGGCTGTAGAAATGCAGTTCAAGAGATGAATATGTGACGACATTTCGACCAGTCAACACACATGCACGTAAAAGTCTACGGATGTAAGGTATGCGATTTTCCGGGCGTGATATAACTTATCTTTTGATAATACCCAGGGGTAAGCAAATATGATGAATAGGTTCCAGCAGCGCTTTCCACTCCTTATACTGAAAGCTACACATCGCATTGCTTTGGTCATCTGGAAATTCAACTTCTTATTGTTGTTGCCCCAAAGATTATCAGGCCAGCCAAAGCCCACTTGGAGTGCTTCTGATTACACCTACCTAGTTCTTCACTAGCAACCACGCAATATCGGACTCGGAGACAAATCCTCTCACCCATATGAGCAGAGCCCCATGCACGAGAACTGGCGTCGTTTTCTTTTCCTCGCTCCCTCCATTTCCCATCCCATTCGGCGGAGAAGAAGAGGCTGGAATTGGTATATACCTGATACCGAATGTCATATTCTAGATTGAATAATACATCAATCACGAACAAAAGATTTCAGTAGGAATATTCTAAGAAATTTCGATTTTTCATTGTTTGAAATACTCTTCACAAAAACATTTTGTACAATAGTTGAAGCAGATATTGAGCTTTCGAAAGAGAGTCTCTACGATGATCAGTCCCGGCCTGTTTTTTCTCCTCCAAATACCTAGCCATAATCCCACCTCATCTCCATATCCCCTAAAGACCCCTTTCCGCGAAACTCTTAATCATCCCCTCACAATTCGCCTCGTACTCCCTTAATTCCACCTTCCCACTTTCCTCGTCCAACACGGTATTAGCCTGCACGAAAACCTTCCTTGGTTGTTTACGCTTCAACACCTGATCTCTAATTTTCTTTCCCCAATAATCTGGCTCTACATAACACATATCGTTGTATATCTTGATACCTGTGTCTACATCCGCGATGGATTTATAAATGTGTAGTTTTTGGAGATAGGTTTCGACGGCTTGACGACCGATGGTGGGGATTAGGTGACGTTTAAGATTGATGGTTAGGTCGGAGAGGTCGGGTTGAGTGTGAGTGATGGTGCAGAAGTCTTCGGGTGCCGAGAGGAAACATTGGAGGATTGAGAAGCGGGCTTGGGAGTGGGCTTGACCCCATTTGGTGGAGCGGGGATCCCACTTGGAGAGTGCGTTAGGATTTGTGTTTGTATTGTTTGGAGAGGTAGGGAGGAGGGAGAACTTACAAGTTCTAAAGAGCAAACACCCATTCTAGCCATGGATAGCCAGGATGCGTATAAAACATCTCCAGCTTCATTGTCCATATCAGGCGTTCCATCACCATATCCGAAGATTTTCAGAACCTCAAAGTCACAGCTAAGAGCCATGGCGATTGCCTCGGCTCTACATTCTTCATAACTTGATGCCACACTACCAAATACAGATCCCCATGTTTGCCCCGGCTTATACCAGGTGTCGATTGGTTTGCCGGTGAGCGGATTGATAGGGGGGTTCTTGATATCAAAATTGTAAACTCCTGGCTTGGTTTCTTGAAGTAATTTACCAGTCCCATGACCTAGAAGCTCGTGAACTCCTACCTGTACTTCAAAGGCCGCATCGCGGTATTTTGAAAATACTTCGAGATCCTCATCTCTGACGAATGGAATCTTCTCATTAGGGGCTTTAGCTGAAAGTACGTTGCCTAATGAGACATTCTTGAAGCCTTCAGTCTGTCTGATATCGTCATAGTTTGGCTATAGTTACTGGTCAGTGGGGTGCAGTTTCCAAGAGTTTGATTTTCTGAACAAAGCTTGATGTTTCAACAGGGTTTGATTGTTTGAGACATTTGAGTTCTCGCCGGATGTCTGAGCTCCATTGGAAGATTGAGCCTGACTTACAATGTTTATACCTGCGGGAATTCCAGCCCCAGCAAAGGTCAAGACTTCAAGACTTGTGAAATCTGGGCTTAAGAATTTATCTTTTTCGAACTCTGTACCCCAAGGTAATTTAGGAATGAGGCTTTCTGCAGCATTGACAAGACCGCCAAAAGCACGAGTGCGTTCAGCGTTTACCATGGCAGCAAATCCTAATCAGGATGATCATTAGAAATGTTGGCTTGAGAACAGACAATCTTGAGGCATACCTTGAAATTCAGCTCTCACACCTTGAGGATCTCTCAAAGTTTCAATAAAACCAATATTAGATTCAACTGAAGGACCCTTATCTCTGATCCAATATCTCTGTGAGTCCTTGAAGACTTGTGATGAACCTGTTTCAAACGACTTGGCATAGGCCTCATACATGTCCTTCTGTGTATCGTTTGCTGCATTTTCGGCAGCTTTCTTGCAATTCTCAGCAACCAAAGCCAACTCCTTCGAGTAATCGCCAAAGACTATTTTTAGCTTGCTACCCTCCAATGGTCCCTTCTCGATTACAAATTCGGTCTCCTTGCCAATATCACTGCCTTCAGCAGGGATACTTGTAACGGCAGAAGCAAGTAAGACATCGAATGATCCTTCAGTGGTTTTTCTCAATCTTGTATTTTCCTACTTGATTTTTTAGCGGTATAAATGGGTCGATTACAAAAATTTTACTTACTACAAGTAATCCCTTGCCTTCCAAAAAGTCACCCACAGCAATAATATCAGATTTAGTGATATTCGTCGAATCAGGATAGTAATTTGTCAAATGTCCATCGTCAGGAAATCCAAGATGCATCAATCCAGGATCTTGAGTTGGGAAAATAGCTCCTTTGGTAGCTTCATAATATTGCTTTGCCTTTGGGGAGAGCGCAGCTAAAGCATCGAAGACTTTCTCGTCACATCTTGGGATAATTTTTGAATCTCCAAAGAACTTATAATTGCCGCAATTACCAAGGAACTATAGTTAGTCAGAGTCGTCATCAAATTTCATTTTCAATGTCCCATCGTCTTTGCAACAATTGGGGAGCGACTCACTTGACTGCAGTACTCAAGGAAGAATTTCAAATCTTCATCGCTAATTCCGGCTTTCTTTTGAGCGGAACTCCAGTCACCATTGAAAGATTTGTGAAGTTCAATGATGAAATCATAGATATCTTCGGATTCTGGCGAAACTTGTCTCAAGGTGATACGTGTTCCATAAACAGATGCTCTGTGAAAACATGTCAGCTGATGCGGTTGTAGACGGGTTTCTATGCACCAGGCTAGAGCTCCTACGAGATGCTGATGTCTATAATAGATGTATGAATGATTCAAGCTCATCAAATTGAAAAACATACCTGCTAATATAATGAGCATAGCGTTTTTCCTTGTCAGACAAAGCCTCAAAATGCTTCTTGATTTCAAGCTGCACGATACTAGGCGGTGAATCCGCGAGGAAATTCTTAAGTTCTTGAGCATTCATTGTAGAAAATTGTCGTTGAACTTGTTGTAGTTTATGAAGTGAAGATGGTATCATAGGACGTTGAAAGAGGGAGGTGGTGTTGATATGGCTGAGAAGGAAAGGGTGATGCAAAGGCTGACGTGGGGTGAAACAACGAGCCAATGAATGCGTATGTTTAAAGTGACCTGGCAAACATTTGGACATTATTGTTATTTTTATTATTATTAGGTACAGGTTTCGACATGTTAAAAGCTACAAAATCATTTGCATGAAGATTGATACAGCTATATGATATATTCACACGGACCACATCTAGAAGAGGGGCCTAATAAGCTCGAGTAGGTATGTTAGGATAGATGTCAAAGTTACTATAGCCTGGTGGCCATTCAAAGATCCTTTCGAATGACATGAGGCAAGAAATGTAAGAAATAGGTAATCTCATATGGCGCATTGAGCAAGCGTGGAAGGTCTGCTGAGCATGGAGTGTATAACGACGAGGTGATCGGTCCTTCATTCCATGAATCAGAATATCAGGTCTTGACTTTAATAACGACAACAAGGTCCAAATGTATGACCTAATTTCCAGCTCTACAAATTCGAAGGAAGGGTATGGTGTGATATGATATGATATGATATGATAGACCAGTATCTGTACCATCAGTTGCAGGTTTAACTTGTCGTCCAGAAGGAAGGCAATTGTAGGAGATCCAATTGGGAACCATTTAGATAATCTTTTGCGCTGTGGTATAACTAGACGTCTAACGAGACGTCCCTAGTCTTGATCATTTCATTTCCGATCATTCTTCAATTCTTCAATTCTTGATGTTCATTCATTCTTGCTTGGAGTGAAGTCAATCTGAAGCTTTAAGATTATTTATCACACGTGACTCATCGGCATTCGCTAACGAGTTTTTAGCGCCCACTACAGGAATTTGATTTTCGCATTATTTTCGAACTTCTTAGACGACGGCCAGCAATTCACACCTTTTCGCCATTTACGACATTCGAAAAATCGGCCAAGATGAAGTACATTCATTCCGAAGAGACTCTGACCATCCCAGAAGGTGGTAAGTAGGGTATTTTTCATTGTTGGATTGTTGAGATTGGAGATTAAAGAAGAAAATTGTAGTCGAGGTCGGGGGAATCGATGAAACGCATTGAGGAATATTGGAAGGAATTCTTTTGCGGATGAAGAATTAACACTGATGGATTTAATTGAATAGTCAAGGTCGCCATCAAATCCCGCCAAGTTACCGTTGAGGGACCAAGAGGTAATTTACAATTCCTACAACGATCGACAATCAACCAACTCGCAAATCTAATACATTCGAAATAGGCAAACTCCACAAGGATCTCAGCCATTTGGCAGTCAACTTCTCTCAACCAAAGAAGGAGATCATTAAGATTGAGCTTCACCACGGAGCCCGCAAGAATGTCGCTACTCTCCGAACCGTCCGTACCCTCATCAACAACTTGATCATCGGTGTCACCAAGGGTTTCAAATACAAGATGAGATATGTCTACGCACATTTCCCAATCAACGTCAATGTTGAGAAGGGACCAGAGGATATCCCAGTTGTTGAGATCAGGTATGATGGACCAAATTTGGAATAAACGGTGGCTTGGAAGACGGAAACGCTGATATTATGGGAATAGAAACTTTATCGGCGAGAAGATTGTCCGTAAGGTCCAAATGAGAGAAGGTGTTGCTGTCGAGCCATCAAAGAACGTTAAGGATGAGCTTCAATTGTCTGGTAACTCCCTTGAGGATGTTTCCCAATGCGCCGCCGATATCCAACAAATCTGCAGAGTACGAAACAAGGATATCCGAAAGGTTGGCATAAAATTCTTGTCCTTTGGCAACTCTTCAGTACTGACAGTAAGACTAGTTTTTGGACGGTTTGTACGTCTCGGAGAAGGGTAACATTGTTGAGGATGCGTAAATGGAGGTCACTTGTGGTGGACACCTTTTTTCTTTCAATCATGATATGTATCGGGAGCATTAAAAGGGGTTACTTTGCATATCATGTAGCAAGGTGCTCGGAATGAATTTCTTGCGCAACAAACAACTACCTGCGATTCCAAATTGTTGAAACGATCGATACCTCGGTGACTAGGATTGCATGATGGAGAAGTTGGAATGAAGGGTGTGCCAGTGCAATACTTTGGGGAGAACTTCGAGGAATCAACGAACCAATTCGGACCCTTTCAGATATCATGACCTAATGTTTCAGACTCAAATTTTCGCAAATCCAGAAATTTCTGACCTGTGCAGTGTATGGGTTGTCTATTTCTTCAGATCACTTCCATCCCATGTGTATGAAAGTCACCGTTACACTGGATGCTATTGACCACTACTAATCTAATAGCCACACGGCCACGGCATCATTTATTTCATCACTCTCATCGCATCCACCCCTAATCCTTTACTCAATTCACTCCTTCCCGCACACAATTTCACTCCCACTCCAAGTTCACCCTTCACCACCATAAACAGCCGCCAACCCATAATGGGATCTCAAAAGTAGACCTTATAGAAGCATTTCTCCCACTCTATTCGGTCAGTCTTGATCCCTATATCAATATTCTCTGTTCTTTATGTGCAGAGGCACGATTTGATTTGTTTATGTGTATGCTGCAGATTTTAGTGGGGTTTATGCTGACGATCGTGTATACATTTTATATTTTTGTTGAGTGAGCGAGTGAGTGAGTTGGGTGAGTGAGTGAGTTGGGTGAGTGAGTGAGTTGAATGAGGAAGGGTGTGAGGGGAGAAGGTTTTAGAGGGGTTCAAAAGGGGAAGTTTGATTGGGAGCCCAGATGTTGGTGCTGAGAGATCGCTGCTGAGGGTTATATCTAGTACATTTCGAGGGTTATCAAATTTATACTTTTGATAAATCTTGATTGCTTTGACTTCTCTTTGTGAAATCGGATGGGCTCTTGGACTTGGGTGTTCCGCGAAGTGCTTAGGGTATTATCTACTAGGTAGTTCTTCCCGCACGCGCTGTCCCATCATATCATATCATGTAATTATCATCATCTCAGTTTAATACTACTAGGTAGGTACTTCGCTTCCGCTTTCCGCTAGTTGATCTATTGGGTACAAGGTAGCCAGCCCACTCCCCCTTTACAGATTATATCTCTTTGTTATAAGTTTTATTTGAATTGGCTTTTGTGGTTTCCTTCTACAATACGAGTGGTGGACTTATATATATCCACAAGTACATAGTATGTTCATACCCCCATTACTTTCCTAAGAGTAACAACAGGTACTCTACTCTTCTCGAATTCAAAATTGAAAATGCGTGGAGGTTCGAGATTCGGAAATATTATAGGAGCTTGTGATGTCTTGTTGTTTGTTAGTTGTTAATCTTTAATCTACTGTATGACCCCATATTAATGTTCTCTGCGAAAATGGTTAGATGGTTGGATTTCTTGTGATTTGTACATGTTTTTTGGTCCTTTTTTCCCTTCTGTAATGCTGTAATGTCGTAATCCTTCATTCCCGAATCTTTCCTCCGCTATTCGAGGTACTCACTATTCAAGGCAATGGTCATTTTGATATATATAATTACTAGGTATATAGTACTCATATCAAACTTTGCCCTTCCTGTATCGAGGGTTGGAAACGTCAAAGTCGAACTCGGGGTTGGGTGGAAGCATCATGTATATTTTACCCTTCTTACTTTCTTATTTTCTTAATTATGTTATAGTGAATGGATGAATGACCTCTTCTCTTCGCATCTCTTCGCATCTCATCTCATTCCATTCTGTTCTATCTCGAAACCCCTCCCCCCTTCTCACCACCCTTCCTTCATATCCTCCTTTCTTCTATCCTTCCCTTCCCTCTACTC